>ONZH01019868.1:0-155444 GCA_900303285.1 Rhinella marina
TTTCTGACACAGATTTTGGCGCACAGGTCCTTTGCGCCACAATCTGCTACTTTTCCCCACTAATGTCAGGTCTAAAAAAGGTGGAGTGGGCAGGAAAGGGGATATAGTTATTGCCATACAGTTATTGGATAACACCACCATACAGTCACCGGATACCGCCATACAGTGACTGCATAATACCACCATACAGTCACCGGATACCGCCATACAGTGACTGCATAATACCACCATACAGTCACCGGATACCGCCATACAGTGACTGCATAATACCACCATACAGTCACCGGATACCTCCATACAGTGACTGCATAATACCACCATACGGTCACCGGATACCGCCATACAGTGACTGCATAATACCACCATACAGTCACCGGATACCGCCATACAGTGACTGCATAATACCACCATACAGTCACCGGATACCTACATACAGTGACTGCATAATACCACCATACGGTCACCGGATACCGCCATACAGTGACTGCGTAATACCACCATACAAACACCGGATACCTCCATACAGTGACTGCATAATACCACCATACAGTCACCGGATACCTCCATACAGTGACTGGATAACACCACCATACAGTCACCGGATACCGCCATACAGTGACTGCATAATACCACCATACAGTCACCGGATAACTCCATACAGTGACTGCATAATACCACCATACGGTCACCGGATACCGCCATACAGTGACTGCGTAATACCACCATACAAACACCGGATACCTCCATACAGTGACTGCATAATACCACCATACAGTCACCGGATACCTCCATACAGTGACTGGATAACACCACCATACAGTCACCGGATACCGCCATACAGTGACTGCATAATACCACCATACAGTCACCGGATAACTCCCATACAGTGACTGCATAATACCACCATACGGTCACCGGATACCGCCATACAGTGACTGCGTAATACCACCATACAGTCACCGGATACCTCCATACAGTGACTGGATAACACCACCATACAGTCACCGGATACCTCCATACAGTGACTGCATAATACCACCATACAAACACCGGATACCTCCATACAGTGACTGCATAATACCACCATACAAACACCGGATACCTCCATACAGTGACTGCATAATACCACCATACAGTCACGGGATACCGCCATACAGTGACTGCATAATACCACCATACGGTCACCGGATACCGCCATACAGTGACTGCATAATACCACCATACAGTCACCGGATACCGCCATACAGTGACTGCATAATACCACTATACAGACACCGGATACCTCCATACAGTGACTGGATACTTCCATACAGTGACTGGATAAAACCGCCATACAGGAATTGGATAACACCACCATACAGTCACCGGATACCGCCATACAGTGACTGCGTAATACCACCATACAGTCACCGGATACCTCCATACAGTGACTGGATAACACCACCATACAGACACCGGATAGCACTGTCATACAGGGACTGGCTAACGCCGCCATACACTAGATAACACCTCCATACAGTGACCCAATAAAAGGGTATGACAGGGCACAGTACAGGGTATGGTAAGAGGGCACAATGCAGGGTATAATGGAGCACAGTACGGGGTGGGGGGCACAGTCACATGACCCTAAGTCATTAGAAGGACACCACCATAATGAGAGGCAGAGGTGTGAGACAGGGGCCAGGGGCCCTGGATAGACAGGAGGGGTGGACACAGCAAGTAGGTGAAAGGGGCTCTGAGGGGGATTCATACTAGAAGTAGGGGCTGGAGGTCTGTGCAGAGCAGCAATAGGAGAAAGGAAGGTAGAGCAGGAGCTCTGGATACATGAGGACAAGAGACAGAAGAGGCTCCATGAGGATGAGATAAGAGAAGGACAGGATATGGGGGGCAGGTGTCATGAAGGCAGACTGCTTTATGAGGCAGTAAACCAACTGAATAGCAGGTAGCTGCTGGTACACTACAACACCCAGCAGCAGCTTGAAGACTTCCCTGCCATTACCCCTTCTGTCCCACACAGCAGACTCACTCACCCACTGTCTGCCTCTCCACACACTTCTTCTCCAGCCCTACAGTCTCTTTCCTCCTCCAGCAGCACGTCCTGTGTAGAGGGGGCGTGTCTACAGCTGGTAAGCCAGGTCCTGCTCTGCTGGAGTGAAGAGGGGGCGTGTCTGAAGCTCCGCAGCACAGGAGCTTGTAAGAAGGATATAGGCAGGCCTCTGTGCTGTATGCTGCTACTGCTCCTGGGCCCCTTCTGCCCTCGGGCCCCGAAGCAGTGGCTTCCCCTGCTTCCCCTATAGCTATGCCCCTGATTGGGGGTCTTGTTGGGGCTGTCAGCTTAGGTCTGATTAACACTGGGGGTCTGATTGGTGGTCTGACCAGAGGTTTAGTGAAAAATATATTTTTTTCTTATTGTCCTCCTCTAAAACCTAGGTGAGTTTTATGGTCCGATGCGTCGTATAGGGCAAAAAATACGGTATGTTCAGTTCCATCCTATATCTCTGTCTTTTCTTTTTTATGGGTAATTTCTTGGGCTATCATTAGAGAGCGAAGTTTTGAACCAGAGTTCCCCAAGAAATTTTATTTGTTACGAATTAATTTGGCACGAACCGCTATAAATCAGGTATACATAGGGATGCAGGGGGGTGGCGGCCATGCTGAGGTGAAGAACTGCATGGCCAATTAGACCACAGCTGCCTTTTATTTAATAATGAAGACTGCACTGCATAGTCAGTCTTCACTGTTAATGGCCATGCGGCACCTTTAATACGCCTTTAAACAGGGGCTGTTGCTGGTATGGGGTTTGTCTGGTTAGATGGGGGCACAATATGCTGGCATAGTCACTTCTCCAACCCCAGTGCTCTCCTGTCCTACAGGTGGGAGCCCTTCTTCTGCCATCTGCTTTTTCTCCTTCTCTACATCATCTAATATCGATGAGAAAAGCCAGCTCCTCCTCTCTCTGCATCTTTCTGACTTTTCAAGGACATGGAGACTTTGAAGGATGATTTGGAAGACGTAAAGCCAGCAAAAGATGAGGATGGTCATCATTAAGACCTGGCCTCCCTAAGGGGTGCAGACTGGATGATGTTGGTTGGCACGATGGGCACTGAAATAATAAAGGCTAATAATAAAGGCTTCAATCTTACCTGGTATTAAAGAAGAACTCCTGCAATAAATTTTATTTCATGTCCTGCTAGAAATGCACAGGATGTAATCTGTAGTGAATATCATTTTCTTACCAGTGTCTGTATTTTTGAGTTATATCTCCCTGATGTTTCTCATCTGTGTCATGTGACTAGGAATCAGACCCACCAACTCACACAGCATCTTATGTGTGGACAGGAAGTCTAATTCTCTATGCATTCCTATGGGAGCCTCACTTTCAGTCTCATAGGAATGAATAGAGCAGTAACTTGCTTCCTGTTCTGGGTCAGTTGGAGGTCAGGGAGTTGGTCACATGACCCAGCTACAATTAGAAGAGGGGGGATAACTCATAAATACAGTCTCTGATGAGAAGATTGCATTCACTACAGATTATATCATGCACCTTTCTAACAAAATTTTTGCGGGAGTTCTTCGTTAATCATTTTCAGCAACACTGTCCCTAGCGCATGAGCTCTTGCCACATCTCTCCCTATGCTCAGCTCACAAGACAATGATGGAAACCACGTAGGATGAGGGTTTTATAGGGCTGTGACATCACAGGAGATGGCTATCTGTGGATTGGCTGGCTGCACGGCATTATGGGTGATCTTGCATTCCCAAGTTTATCTCCTCTAAACTTAGTTTCACTTTGTAACATGTGCAGTTCCCATTTAAGGAAAACCTGATTTGTTAGCACGTAGTGCGAGGAAATTCAGATTGGTTGAGAATCGAAGTTTTCCCAAACTACAGACTGAATTCCACCTTGAATGGTTTGCGCTGGTATGCTCAACACTAGTAATTTTGTCATTTTCATGTACAGTTTTTATGGGATTATGTAGTTACATAGTTGTTAAGGTTGGAAAAAGACACCTGTAATCCTGCTATATTGATCAACGGAACAAATCCCTGGATCAATGTTCACCTTTTTTTTAAAAAGGGATTGAGGCAAAGGGAAAGGGTGTGTAGAACAAGATTTTTATACATTGTCATAAGCATCAATGTTATTATGAACTAGCTGAAGGACCTGGCTTCGCCCGGGTATATTTAATCTATTTAATTTAATGTTTGTGTGTGTTGTTAAAAGATATCGAGAGTGACCTCTACAGTGCCCGCCCCTTTAACAGTGACCTCCACAGCAGCCCGCCCCTTAACAAAAACATCCACAACGCCCTCCCCTTTAACTGTGACCTCCACAGCAGCTAGGGTGGCCACTGTCTTCAGCCCAGAAAGCCGGACCTCACCGGCCATTCCCCCAAACGTGAAGCAGCACCCCCGGTCCCCATGAAGCCACACCACTAAACATGAGGCCGCGCCCCCTGGCTCTGTGACGACACGGAGGAGAAGCTGTCTGAGCATGAGCTACTGAATGGGTGGACATCCCTATGTCCGTCCAGGCACTGCGCCGGACGAAGGACAGGGAGCCAGAAAACCACTATCCTGCCTAAAACCAGACGTCTGGCCACCCTAACATCAGCCTGCCCCTAGGGTGGCCAGAGGTCTGGTTTTAGGCTGGACAGTCTGGCTTTCAGACTCCCTGTCCACAATCAGGCGCAGGGCCTGGACAGACACAGGGATGTCCACCCTTTCAGTAGCTCAAGCTCAGACAGCTTCTCCTCCATATGTCTTCATGGAACCAGGGGGCGTGGCCTCATGTTTAGGGGTGGCTTCATGGGGACCGGTGGCACAGCTGGGGGGTGGCTGGATATTCTGGCTTTCAGACTCCCTGTCCTCTGTCATGTGCAGGGCTTGGATGGACACAGGGACATCCTTTTGAACAGCTCACTCTCAGACAGCAGCACTGTGCAGTCTGAGCATGAGCCGCAGGGAGAAATTCATCCCTCCCTCCCACCCCTGCAGCTGACAGAAGGTGCTTTTTACCTTCATTTTTTCAATCCCAGTCAGATGCGGAGTGGAAGGGGCATGGCCTGACTGCGTCAGGGGCGTGACTTAGTTTGACCTGGGGGTGGGGTTTTTAAGTCCTTCTTTTGAGGGTGGCCTGAATTACAGGTCGATGCCATAGTAATTTAGGAGGAAACTCAGTGGGTAGCATTGGAAGAAAACATCTTTTATTACTACTGAACGGTAAATATGTGAGATTTACATTATATTAGGTAATATTTGATGATGAGTTAGTCTAAAACATAAGTTATAGTTATGATAACCGGAATACCCCCTTTAACAGTGTCATCCACAGCGCTCTGCCCCTTTAAAGCAGACCTACAAGTGTGAACTGGCTAGGTTGTTATGGAAACCTGGTGTGTATGGAGACTAACAGCCTGTGAGCTACTATTGGCTGATAAGGGTCATGTGACTAGGCTTCTATTGGCTAATGCATTTTTTGGGAATATTTCAGGAACGGTACATCCTGGAGAGCTGAGACCCATTCTAAAACCTTCCTAGACACCTGATGTACCTGTGTGCCAAATTTCGTGATTGTAGCTGCGACCGTGCAGATTCCTTTAGCGGACATACACACACACACACATATACACTCAGCTTTATATATTAGATTAAAAAGTCATCTAAACCTTTTGTGAAGCCATCTACTGTATCTGCTGTGACCAGCTCCCTTGGACAAGCTATTCAGAGATTCACTTCCCTTACAGTAAAGAATGCTTGTTACCTGTTATGACTGAATTTTTTTCTCCAGGCGTAGGGAGTGGCCCTTTGTTTTTTGAGGGTTTAACAAAAAAATAGCTTCCCTTGATATTTTTTGTATGGTCCGTTTATATATTTGTACAGGTTAATCATGTCCCCCCTCTTAGATGTCTTTTTTCAAGACTAAACAAATTCAGTTCATTTAATCGTTGCTCATAACTAAGATCTTCCAGGCCCTTTATGAGTTTAGTGGCTCTCCTCTGTACCTTTTCTAACTCCAGGACATCCTTTTATGGACTGGTGGCAATATTACATCCCTGCCCCGCGAGTCCATACCTTTTTTAATACAAGACAAAATTCTGTTGGCCTTAGAGGCAGCTGACTGGCACGGCATGCTGTTATTTAGTCTATGATCTACTAATACACCCAGGTGACTCTACCAGTTTTACTCCTCCTAAGACATATGCTGCATGCAGATTATTCGCCCCCAAGTGTACAACTTTACATTTATCTATATTGAACCTCATTTGCCAATGGAACCCCAAACAGTACGTTTGTCCAAGTCACCCTGTAATTTATTAACATCTTCCATAGACTGTACCGTATTAGAAAGTTTGGTGTCATCTGCAAAAATAGAAACAGCACTATTAACCCCATCCTCTATGTCATTCATGGATATTATATTAACTAAAGTGGCACAAAAGGTGGAGGAACACTGTAAAAGCTCATTCAGCATTGGCGGGAATTAGGTCATAGTAAATTTTGGGTCATAGTAAATATTTCTCTCTGTTTTCTAGAATTTGTAGAAATGCATGACATTATGTTATCACAAAAAAAAAACAATGCAAAAGCACTCTGCAAACACAAAAAGTAAATATAATAGTGCCACACTCACTATAGAAAATGTACTAGTGATACTATGCTCATTATATAAATGTGAGATTCATGGCAAATACATTTTGTGCAAAATGACTTGTGCCTATCTACCCCATGAAGGAGATCTCTTTAAGACAGGAACCTACGCTAACTACAAACTCTTTTGGTGCCATAAAGGCATCCATTAAATTTCGGGAATGCAGGCTCCACATACATGCTGAGCCCACTATGTATTTTACCTCTCTTGGTGCCTGGTACACCTGCACATTGGGATGTGCTGATTAACCACCTTTTTTTTGCACTTATTGTTGCACTTATTATGGAACAACTTAAATTACAGTTGATTTTCTACTGGTTTCAATTTTTTTACTTTTGTTTTTTTAGGGTATATGTATTCTATTGGGTCAAAGAATCATAGGGTTTATGTATTCTTTGACATCTTAGTAGCTTGTCATAGTAAAGCTACCTGTAATGATATGTTTTCTAGAACAGTGCTGTGAGGAAATCTATCAGAATGGACAACTGCAGGAACAGGGAAGAACTAAGCCTGGCGTGCTGGGTGTGCAATGATTGGGAGACACTTCTGTCAATATGGCGTAATAGATATCCTTTGTCCTGTATGGGTGTTTGGTAAGGTACAGACATCAAGGCATGTGATGGGTGCCTTCAGTGCTGTGCAAATCTCTCACCCTGCGGTTACGGAATCTGGGATTGAGATGTGTGCAGAGAGCAGGAGGGTCTGTCAGTAAGGATCTGGTGTCACCAGGCTGAAATGGAGCTTCAGGCACACACTGTACATGAATTAAACATTTACACGTTGTACAGGGGAGAGAAGGGAAGGAGGGGTGGCAGACAGGCGATACAGTGTTTTGAAGCGGACAGGTTCTTGAAAAAACTGTTATGACCAGAATAACTATGGGAGACCTTTCATGAAGTGTGCCCAATCTTGTAGGCAACAAGAACTAAAACTTAAAAATGTTATCCAGTTTGGACAGCCTCAGTTAAAAAAGCAGTCTAGCCAATCATAAGCGGTCTTACTGCTGGAGACGTCACCATTTGCTGGTATGGGAGCAATGTTAGCAATTGGTGGTGGTCTCAGCTGTCGGACCGCTACCAATCTAGAATTTATCATCTAGTGACTAGGTGATAGAGTGATTGCTTTTGAATAAGCCAATTAAGTTATTAAAGCGGTTTTTCAGAATTCAGGAAAAAATTGGTCAAGTGGAGGAAACGTCAACTTGTCAAATTCCCAATTGTTTTAGCGTTGCAGCTCTCACTGGACTTTGATTGCTTTGCCCATCTACTGCGTCAGCGAATCACTGGCCTCAACATTCTTGAGCCATACGCCACTGAGGCCAACTAAACAAAGAACAGTGGGGCACTTCAGAGTAGTGGCATTTGAATGGTAGAAGAGTTATCATATGAGTAATGAAGAAAGCCCAGGAGAGGAGAGGATAGTGCAAAAGCTCTGACGCTCCCCTGGGCCATGCGGTGGTAGGAAGGGTGCAACTTTCTTCATTTCAAAGTACACTCTGGATTCTGGGGTTCTCCTGCCTGATGGTGGTGACAAATTCTGAGGTCCAAAGCAGGGTGCCAAGCAGCTGTGGAGGAGGCAAAGAGCAGTTTTACAGTATAACAGTTCTTTACTTAAGATTTAAGTGTAAGCACGTAAATTACAGTTCTTAGCATGCACAGACTAGCAGATGTTACAAGAGTTAATGAAGTCTTGTAGTTATCCATCATCCTGCACAGATCTGATGTCTCAAAAGGATCCTATTTCTTGGGAAAAAAACTATAGGAGCAGCAGAAGTTGTAGTAACAGGTAGGGCCTGGTGCTTGCAGGGCCCAAAGGACCCTCAGCAACACAGGAAGACGCCAGTGTTATATATGGAACATGGTAGGTAGGGAGCCCTGTTTGTATTGAGTACTCCAATAGGCCCTCTGATCTGGCCATCTCTGACTTGCATTGGTGACTCTAATGTATGCATACAGAACATAATGTTTCCTTTGACGTGATACAATGACAGGATAAACCAGTGATATATAGATGGTATTTTAAGTCATAGCAGGTTAACTATTAAAATGAAACTATTTGTTAAGATAAAAATACAGAAACTAAGACTTCTAAGGAGCCATCAATTCTTATAGAGGGGCTTGTGGTGCAGGAGACATTGTATTCTCTCATTCTAAAGCTCCATGGAGCTGATTGACCAGGGTTGTTAGCGCCTGAAGGTGGAAAACAATAAAATAGCTTTGTGCAAGACTTGCATGCTCTGCAGATTGTAGTGAGGCCTTCGCTGCTCTCATAGGTACATGAGTGTTAATATTTCACATCCTGAATGTCAGATCCCCATCCCCAGAAGCTGTGTTTCATTTCATCTTCCCTGGTGGAAATCCCAGGTGACTGGCAGAACAAGGAGGCCCACACACAGCTAGGAGGACAGATTTGTGCTGACACAGATTGTGATCATCCAGCTGTAACCTGAGTGCTCTATACATTATAAATTAAGAGCTACTCAAGCATCGAGCAAGTGTACTTATGTAGGAGCAGTGCAAGCTGCCACATCTGTAATGACAATCCCTGTCTGATAAGAGGAAGACAATGGACTAGAAAGGAGAACACCACTCAGAGGCTATGATTCCGGCTCAAGAACATCTTTTCTACCTGATCTGTAGGCAGTAGTACTTTATGTATGATTGGGATCCTGGCTTGGTAACTGGTGCACAAACCATATAGGTGAAAGTAGGAGCACATCTATGTGCCATGTATTTCAGCAGATGGGCTCACCATCTGAACATGTCCCACATTTTTAGGAAAAAATGTTAAGAAAAAATAGTTACATTGCCCTTGTTCCCTCCAGGGAAAGAAAATTTGCCTCTGTCAGCATTTCTGCACATACAGTACTCACAAAAAGTTAGTGATATTTGGCTTGTGGGTACAATTTCAGGATGAACCTAAAATGCACAGGTAAAACTTAATGTGATCTTCTCTAAACTTTTTGAATACACATGTCCAACTCTTAAATGTTCAGTACTTTTTGCACAACTTGCTGTTCGTTAACAAGGAGCTTACAGGCAAAATTCACACTGATGACCGCTTCATTGTGAACAATCCCCTGTGGAACCAGATGATGAATGCCATACAACTCCAGGAACATTTAAGACAGGCGAGAGGCACCCAAGCATCGTGTCAGACCCACAAAGGTACCTGAGAACAGATGTCATTGTCTTGCATGGGACAGGGAACATATACTCTGGACAGGAACCAGTGAGCCTCAATGCTGTTCACTGTTGATTCACACTGAACAGAATTGATGGCTGCCAACGATGTTGGAGACGTCAAGGAGAGTGCTATGCATCAGCCACTGTTGTCTCCAGGCGAACCTTTGATGGTGGTGGTTAGAGATGAGTGAATCTATTCGCCGCTTCGTAGATTCGATACGAATCTTCGCAATTTTATACTCCGAAGCGAATCCGGATTAAATGTTCTTAAACCTTTGTACGCAAACGCTACGTACTTGACCAATGAATTGTACGCTAATGCTACGTATCAGTTAATTGATACACTGGTGCGTACGAATTCAGTTAATTAGCAAACTTTTACTGTATGTTCGTTATTTGTGCGGAAATGTTCGCGGTGAGAGCGGCAAAAAGCCTGGGAAGAAGCCGGTCACATGACCTAGTGGGAAGGGCCTGCTCTGATTGGCCCATAGGCTCGGTAAGCCAGTGACGCATCAGTTGTGCTGCGACTGCTGAGACGAGCAGAAGCACTGTGAAGTTGTGAAAGACAGAGAACTGTTTTATGGAAATTGTGGTGTTGTTCTGGGCATCCATAATAATACACATATCAGGGCCAGTGCAGGGCCAGTGCAGGACTAGTAATATTAATCAGGCAGGGAGAGAGACAGGGAGAGAGACAAAGACCTGCAGGGCCACAGTCAAATGAAAGTGTCTGGCATGGAGAAGCAAAAGGGTTCCACCCCTTCCAGCCAGACCTTTAGCTCCAAAAAAAAAAAAGAAGGAGAAGGTGACACAGGCCAGCAGTGGCAAAGGACAGGTAGCTTCAGCTTCTACCAGTAGAATTCATAGTAGTTGGCCACTGTTCCACCAGGCTAACCCACCAAGGCGCAAAATTGTTGTAGAGGAGAAAGTGGATGAGGTAGTGGAGTGGATGGCACACTCATCTCAATCACAGCCAGATGACGAGCTTTCTTCTGCTGATACAGTTTCATGTAGCTAGGGGTCAGAATCAGAGCATTCCTCCTGCTCCACCATTCCGCTTCAGCAAAGCCCATCATTTTCTGCCACCTCTCAGCCTTCAGTGGCCCCTTCTAGTGGTGTCCCTTCTGCATTGTTTCAAATAAAAGGCCACTGAACCCCATCGCACAATCCGGCAGATGTGGAGGAAAGCCTCCCTGATGATTTTTTAGAGAGTAGTCAGAGTTTGGACTGCCCAGGAGCGGAGGTTGGTGGGGAACAGCTGATATTGCAGACAGACAAAAGTGGTGGGGAGTCTGATGATGATGTGTTAGACAGGAGGACCTGGGAGGCGGATCGGGCTGGTGAGGAGGATTTGATCTCCGAGGAGGAGGGCGGTGGTAGCGGCAGCAACAGAGGGCAGAGGCGAGTTAGCCTCAGGGCCAGGCCTGCCTTGGGAACTAGTGAGACCCCAAGTATAGTGGGGCCAGCATCAGGGTCTAAGCGTGCAAGGGCTACAAGCTTGGCCACCTCTGGAGGCCGAACGTCAGGTGTGTGGAAGTATTTTACCACTCTGCCAGGGGACATCAGCATTGCCACGTGCAATTTCTGTAACCATTCTGTAGCCGTGGGAAAGCCTCAAATGTAGGGATCACTGCTCTGTGGAACCATCTGAAGCGGTGTCATGCCGCACTTTTGGGTAACCAAGGTGGATTACAGCAGCGCCTTGATTCAGAAGAGCTGGCTACTTCTCCCAGGGTCCCTAGCGTCAGGCAGCCCACATCCAGGGGCGTAATTAGTACATACATCTCTTCGTCAACCGTGTGCGTTTCTCCACCTCCTCTTACTTGTCAGCCGTCCATCTTTGAGTGCGTGGCCAGGAAGCAAGTTTACGCAACCAGTAATCCAAAAGTGTGCAAACTTAATTCTCACCTGACCAAGTTGCTGGCTGTGCAGTCTCTGCCGTACAATTTAGTTGATTGTACAGCTTTTAGAGAGCTGATAGCTTGCGCTCAGCTGCGCTGGCAGATCCCTAGCCGGCATTACTTTTCAAACAAAGCTATCCCCGCCCTTTACTCGCACGTGGCAGACAATATAGGACGCTCCCTGCAGCTGTCTCTCTGAAGCACTGTGCACGGCACAGTCGACACCTGGAGCAGCGTTTATGGCCAGGGGCAATACATGTCCTTTATGGCCCACTGGCTGAATGTTTTTAGTGGCAGCAAGGCAGGAACCCCCCAGCAACACTTGAACAACAATCCCACAAAAGGAACCCCCCGACAACCATTCCAACTTGGTGATACAGAAGATAAAGTGACATATTAGTCCCAATAATTACATAGTTATCCATATGTGACAATAAGCAGTTTCAAGTATCCGGCAAAACAGTATCACCAGAACAGTACATGAACACACAGATCACACACACTCACACATACTCACACAGAACCCAAGTGACCATCTCCTCCCACGCAACACTTACACGGCAGTCTGACCCTAAAGCCAGCCACTCCAAATTTTCTCAAAGCGGTCTCATGCGCCCCTAGCCGCATATGTCATCTTATACATAGTCAAATCCGCATTTATAAGTTGTATCCATTGCTCAAGAGTAGGGACCTTAGGTGGCTTCCAATTGAGGAGATTAACCTTTATCCCATAAAACATCAGTAAGCGGAGCAGTTTTCTCTCATACTTTGCAGGAGTTAGATCAACCACCAAGCCCAGCAAGCAGACTCCGGGAGAACACACCCCAGGTAGCCCCCAGTTTCATATCAATAAATTGACAAACCTGTCCCCAATAGCGCCTCAATACAGGACATTCCCACACCATGTGTATCAGTGAACCCCTCGAGGCCCCACACCTTGTACAAGAGGGATCTGGCAGCCTCCGCATATAGAATAACCGGACCGGAGTCAGGTATACCCTATGTATCCATTTAATTTGGATAAGTTGATCACGAGCACTGAGTACAGTTGACCTCCACACCAAGCTCAATTCTCCCAGGTGAGACTCCTCCAAATCAGGGATATCAACACACCATCTCTCAAAAGAATGCTTGAGTGGTGAGTTCTGCATAGACAAAATCTCCCTATAAAAGGAGGAAATTGGTTTATATGGTTGAGCTCTTCTGGCAATAGACTCCATTGGACCACACTTCAGCTGAAGAGGCTGAGCAGTAAATTGAGCCTCACAAGCATGTCTCAGCTATAAGTATCGATAAAAGCTAGTTCGGGGCAAACTGCACTCTCGCCTAAGACTGTCAAAGGTGCGAAAGATCCCATCCTGATACAGCTGAGTTAGGTATTTCACCCCCCCCCTCTGAGGCCAAAACTCATAATCGGGTAAGTGCAGGAGCTCCTCAAGCTTCCTATTCCTCCATAACGGAATATACGGGGACCAGGTTTCACTATCCACATGGACCTCCACAAATGTTTCCATAGGAAAGGGGACAACACTCGCTCAATAGCTACAAAGTGGACTTTAGGGATCTTTATAGGTGCAGCCCTTGAAACATATAATAGTCTAGGCAATAGTACCATTTTCACAATGTTTACGCGGCCCACCAGTGATAAAGGCATGTTTTCCCAAGCGAGTATCTTGCGTGTAATGTACTCCATAGTAGGTATCACATTTAACTGATAAAAACGTTTAGGATCCCTATGAATTGTAATCCCTAGATACACAAACTGGTCTACTATCTTCAAATTGGAGAGAGGAGTCACTCCCCCCCCATCATCACCATCTATAAGACATAAACTAGTATTCGCCCAATTCACCTTCAGCCTTGAATATGTCCCATAGTTGTTAACTATTTCCAGCAGGGCCTCTAACGAAGGTCCTGGGTTTGCCAGATACACCAGTGTATCGTCAGCGTACAGTGACAGCTTCTCCTGTGTCCCTGCAATTGACCAGATTTTAGCAGTGAGCGTAGACTGGCAATTTGTGATTGCTGTCATTATTTTGCTGAGAGCTACTTCCAGTTGGTCAGATGTACCTTCAGCCATGTCATCCGTCTGGCTCATGACATCCACTAGTGTCTTATGGGTAGGGGGAGAAGCAGAGTTCCCAGTTTTCCATCCCATGAATACCAGGGGATTTCAGCTGTAACCAAGACCCAGGGCCACTAGATCACCAGAAAGGCAAGCACAACAAGCATCCGGAGGAGCCCTATAGGAACGGTATAGGGAACTCCCGCCTCCGCTAAAGTCTCTCCCTCCTCGCCAATGCCACAAAGTCCCTCACCTTCAGTAGGCCTCCCAGGTGGTAGATCCACGTAGGCACAGCAATCCTCAAGGCCGGAATACAGAAGAGGCAAGAGGAGACCAGGGTGGTCTAGGGACACCGGGATGCAGAGGAGGCAGGTAAGTATGAATTGCGCTCACCCGCAGTGCGACCACAGCAGGCAGGCCCTCTGGAACAGACTGTAGGCCTCAGGCAAGATGGCGCACGGGAGAGCGCTGCAGCCACCGAGTAGGCCGCGTCGGGCCAGCAGCACCAACGCCAGAGGAGACCGGATCAATCACGGGACCACCTTCGTCCCCAGCTTGCAGGGCACAACTGGAGAGTATCTGGCGCCGCTAGAGCAATGGATGGTCAGGATAACTGCAGGATTATGGAGGAGCCACAGTGCCGTGAGCCTTCACTCCATGACGGTTAGGCCACGCCCCATGTGTGCCATCGTAATCCTGCCGGTCCATCAGCCAGATCATGTATTTAAGCTCTCCAGAGCTAAATGCTGAGGATCGCCTGGATGCCATTTTGCAAACTTCGCTCTGCCTCTAAGGAGTGCATGCCACGGCTTAGCATCGTGCCTGAGTATTACGCAATCGCTAGACAATAGTACGCCGAGGATTTGTACGCACTTTGTACGCTAATGTACGTACGTGTTCAGTTAAGTAGCGTACCTTTAACAATGCTATGTTCGTTATTAGTCCACAAATGTTCGCAGAACATTACCAGAATAACGAATGATTTGTACGCAGCTTCAACTGAATAGATTCGTATTAAGATCAAATCTTTTTAAAAATTCGACGAACATTCGGCGAAGCGAATCTTTCAAAATTCACTCATTTCTAGTGGTGGTGTTACAGTGTGGGCAGTGTGTCTAGTCAATACAGAACTGTCCTACACTTTGTGAATGGTACAGTGACAAGCCCATACTACTTGAATAACATCATTAATCCAGTCATTGTGCCTCTGTATGAACAACACAGGCCTAATTTCATCTTCATGGATGACAATGCGCCAGCTCATCGAGGTCACATCATTAGGGAACAGCAAATGGAGTGTCCTGCACTTTCTTCAGACCTGAATCCCATTGAAAATCTATGGGATCAGATGAGACACTGTTTAGAGGCTCGTAGCTCTGTACTCCAGAACCTCAATGACCTGAGTGCCGCCCTACTAGTCAGTATATCCAGATATCTAGTTTTGTCCATAGTGCTCCTTAAAAGGGTTTTCAGGGATTACTATGGTTTTTATCAGAAATGTAACTGTTTAGTTCATGTACATCTTCTCAATGCTCTTCTTTTTTTCAATTTAGACTCTCCTGACCTATTTTCACCATGTAAACAGATCACCCACATACAATATAGAATTACAACTACCCTTATAAATGATTATGATAAAGGATGTTGATGTAAACTGGAAAACCCCTTTAAAATTAAAGCATTTACATTCTCACTTGTTCATCTAGTATCTCTTTCGCTCTGTAAGTATCTGATGCTATTTAGTTTCCACTTGTGATTTTACTTTTTTTTTTTTTTTTTACAGATGGGGGAACTGATCCCCATCCTGACAGGTTGTAACCCGAGCCTTCTAAGGTGTGATACAGTCTTGTCACATGGCTGTGGAGGAGGTGTGGGGCAGCATCTCTATAAAATCTGCACCCCTAACTCCGAATTGTTGTGTGTCATTTATAGTACTCCTTGCAGATAGGTGGCTTAGGTGCAACTGCAGCCTCCGACCCCGCATTGGAAATATGAATGAGCTCTATACCTAATCTATTAATTAGCTATACTTTATAAAACTATAACACCCTTCTAACCTATAACCCAAAAGTAACCTTGATGGGTGTACTGTGCTGTGGGAAAATATACATTAGTCATCCCCTGGTGCTATTGGAAAGACCTATTGTTTCATTAACCATCATATGACTGGAAGTCACCAGTGTGTTAATGGCAGTATGACTGTATCTGAACGAAAACTACCCAAAATAAATACTAAACCACATCCAGGTCTTCTGACTTCTTGTACAGTATTGCGGAAGAGTCATAAGGAAAGGAAGAAACATGATCAACTGTTGTGCAAAGAAAATGATCAAATTCCAATACGACATAATAAGAATGTCATATAATGATAACAATAACAGAGATAGATAGATAGATAGATAGATAGATAGATAGATAGATAGATAGATAGATAGAAAAAAAACAACAGCACTTGTCAAAATTGAAGTGGGTACAATTCCTCCAGGCTGTAGGGCATTGAGCCTAAACATTCACAGGTACAAGATGTGGCAGCACTCCAATTTAGTGAAAAGAGGTGGTGGACCACTTTATTTCACCCAAAAGCAAAGTTTTAGCCCAACACAATGAGGCTTTTCTCAAGCTAGAGAAAGCTTGAGAAAGGCCTCATTGTGTTGGGCTGATCTGAGGCTGGGGGGTCTGATGGGGTCTGATCTGAGGCTGGGGGGTTCTGATCTGAGACTGGGGGGTCTGATCTGAGGCCGGGGTCTGATGTGGGCTGATCCGAGGAGGTCTGATGGGAGTGGAGGTGGGGGGCAGATCTGAGAAAGGGACAAAGGCAGGGACAGTTTCAAAGGAAGAGGCAGGGACAGCGGCAGAGTGAAAGCTGGGTGAACTTCTCTCTGGACACCCCTGGGTTTAGCTTGGCTGCCATTAATGCAAAATAAAGAACTAAATAACTAACATTCTGAACTTAAAAATTAGACTGCTATTTTTGGTCAAAATGACGCTTGTACTATATGTAATATATATAGTGCAGGCACCATTTTGTGCTGCAAAAATACAGATTTCTTTTTAATTGAAGCAGAATTTCTATAACTTACCCCTAAGTCAGTTATATTTTTGACCAAATATAGCAGTCAAATTTTTAAGTTAATAATTTTGTATGGCCTGCGACCGATTTTACATATATCCAAATGGCCCTCGGCAGCAGAAACATTCTCCACCCCTGCTGTAGATAGATAGATTCCATATTAGATAGGTAAGAAATTAGATATGGAATAGATACAGTAAATAAAAGTAAAAAAAAGTAAAAAATGTCTTCTTAATAATGCGTCTAAGAATGTAATATAATGATAATTAAAAGATATCTCCAGTATAAAAAAATTGCCTTAAGGGAACACTAAAAAAGACAGATACTCTTAGCTATAACTAGCACAGTGCCTGAGTCATGCACCGCCCCCTCTGACCCTGCACTGGGTATAACACACTGGATCAATTCCCGCCCCTTGAACATAGTAAACAGAGGATGTGGAAGCTCCTGTACATTCTGTATGGAGTCCTGCAGACTCTCTAATACATTTTGTTTTGTATGTGCTATTTGATAAGGAGTAGCTAGGAATGGACAGTGGGATGGTTATACCCCATGCTGTACAGACCAACTGTAGCACTTGCCTTACTACAGAAGGTCAGGTGAAACGCACATCCCACGTTTACCTATGGGATAGTGGGAGGATAGCAGCTAGCGGACTGCCTGGGGATTCTTCCATGCTATTGAACTTTAAAAGACTGAGGAGCAACACTGAATACAAGATTTGATATTTCAGTCAGATATTCATGCAGTATTGTGTATTATTACTATGTAGTATCTCTGGGTTAGTCTGATTTAGATGTGACTTGAAAACCTCAAATGCAAGACCACAAAAGTGCTTGACTGTCTGCTAGCTGGACATGGAAGGTATCAGAAGGAATTTAAGACCTGCACTCTCTGCAAGATTTCTGCAAGACAGTTTGGCAAGTTTTCCCTCTACTTCTTGATTGACAGGCCCAGGCGAGATGACTGTGCAGGAACCTGGCCTTGGCAGGAGCAGCAGGGGTGCACAAAATGACTTGGGCCTGTCCTCGGTGCACTTGGTTGCATATTTTCATCTGGAATAAAAGTACTTTTTCTCCAGAACGAAGCAACAGATCTCATTACATTCAGCTGAGCTAGCCCTACAATGCACTGTATCATAGAAGGCATGTAAATAAATAAAGCAACAGCTACATTATCTTACACCAACCAAGGAGTTTCTTGACCCCCAGCACTCCTACTATGTGAGTCTCATTAGTAACGCTACTCTGTTCTTTATCTGCATCTGTGATTCTGTTCAGGCATCGATTTGCACCATGTAGCTGCGTTCATCTAATACTTACCAGACTGGGGGACCTATCAGTATCTATGGGGTCAGAGTTTATCTATGCACCCACTCCTCTTGGTTTATGTTTTGTTCATCCACTATAATCATAAACTACCCTATCATTATTATTCTAACTACCCTTTCATTATTATCGTCAATATAATTTACCCTCCTGGTATTTACCCCCTATGGAACCCTTTTGTTTTGGGTGAAGCGTGTCAGGGTGTAGTAGGGTATAATGGCGTTTTTTTACAGGCACGAGGACAGAGAGTCCCCCCCATCTGGGCTGATCAAGATATAGGGACTGATTAGGGAAAGCTTCACCCTCCCTACGTTATTTCCCCTCCTCCTCTGCCTAATTTTGGATTGGTACTTTATCTAATGAACCTAGGTTCATGACATTCTTTCTTTTTTCTTTTTTTGAGGGCCATCATGATTTTGCCATTCTAATCGTATATTTTTTATATTTGCCATTTTATGAGCTTCATGCCCTCTATGATATGGTGTTTCCCTAACTGCATGACTCACGATTTATATAATTTAATTATCATTAAATATTTTTTCAAGAACTACATTGTGCCTCGTTTAACGGTTTAATGGTGAATATCCAGGTGACAGACTCCCTTTAGAGGGGTATTCACACGGTATAGGTGATAAATGATTTCTGAGGACCTCACTGCTGGTTTCTACATTAATCCCAGGAATGAAGGTTCTGAGGTCAACATTTCTTCTGTCTGCACAACTGCAGTGAGGAGGACTTTGAATGGAGTGACAGTCGAGCACCCACACTGCTGCTCCAAAGTCTATGGGATTGATGAAGATGGACCATCTCCTTCAGTCCCATACACTTTGGATAGGTGATACATACTGATTGTGAGAATGACCTTTTATCTCTATGATTTCAAAATCATATACAGTACAGACCAAAAGTTTGGACACACCTTCTCATTCAAAGAGTTTTCTGTATTTTCATGACTATGAAAATTGTAGATTCACACTGAAGGCATCAAAACTATGAATTAACACATGTGGAATTATATACTTAACAAAAAAGTGTGGCACAACTGAAAATAGGTCTTATATTCTAGGTTCTTCAAAGTAGCCACCTTTTGCTTTGATTACTGCTTTGCACACTCTTGGTATTCTCTTGATGAGCTTCAAGAGGTAGTCACCTGAAATGGTATTCCAACAGTCTTGAAGGAGTTCCCAGAGATGCTTAGCACTTGTTGGCCCTTTTGCCTTCACTCTGCGGTCCAGCTCACCCCAAACCATCTCGATTGGGTTCAGGTCTGGTGACTGTGGAGGCCAGGTCATCTGGCGTAGCACCCCATCACTCTCCTTCTTGGTCAAATAGCCCTTACACAGCCTGGAGGTGTGTTTGGGGTCATTGTCCTGTTGATAAATAAATGATGGTCCAACTAAACGCAAACCGGATGGAATAGCATGCCGCTGCAAGATGCTGTGATAACCATGCTGGCTCAGTATGCCTTCAATTTTGAATAAATCCCCAACAGTGTCACCAGCAAAGCACCCCCACACCATCACACCTCCTCCTCCATGCTTCACGGTGGGAACCAGGCATGTAGAGTCCATCCGTTCACCTTTTCTGCGTCGCACAAAGACACGGTGGTTGGAACCAAAGATCTCAAATTTGGACTCATCAGACCAAAGCACAGATTTCCACTGGTCTAACATCCATTCCTTGTGTTCTTTAGCCCAAACAAGTCTCTTCTGCTTGTTGCCTGTCCTTAGCAGTGGTTTCCTAGCAGCTATTTTACCATGAAGGTCTGCTGCACACAGTCTCCTCTTATCAGTTGTTGTAGAGATGTGTCTGCTGCTAGAACTCTGTGTGGCATTGACCTGGTCTCTAATTTGAGCTGCTGTTAACCTGCGATTTCTGAGGCTGGTGACTCGGATGAACTTATCCTCCGCAGCAGAGGTGACTCTTGGTCTTCCTTTCCTGGGGCGGTCCTCATGTGAGCCAGTTTCTTTGTAGTGCTTGATGGTTTTTGCGACTGCACTTGGGGACACTTTCAAAGTTTTCCCAATTTTTCGGACTGACTGACCTTCATTTCTTAAACTAATGATGGCCACTCGTTTTTTTTTACTTAGCTGCTTTTTTCTTGCCATAATACAAATTCTAACAGTCTATTCAGTAGGACTATCAGCTGTGTATCTACCTGACTTTTGCCCAACACAACTCATGGTCCCAACCCCATTTATAAGGCAAGAAATCCCACTTATTAAACCTGACAGGGCACACCTGTGAAGTGAAAACCATTTCAGGTGACTACCTCTTGAAGCTCATCAAGAGAATGCCAAGAGTGTGCAAAGCAATAATCAAAGCAAAAGGTGGCTACTTTGAAGTAGCTCTAGAATATAAGACATATTTTCAGTTGTTTCACACTTTTTTGTTAAGTATATAATTCCACATGTGTTAATTCATTTTGGTGCCTTCAGTGTGAATCTACAATTTTCATAGTCATGAAAATACAGAAAACTTTGAATGAGAAGGTGTGTCCAAACTTTTGGTCTGTACTGTAGATAACAATGAGGAGACCGTTCCTTTCACAATTATACGTTAGCATCCATTCTCCATGCAGCTGAGAAGGTTGCCATATCCAATTCTTAGAGTAGGAAACATTCCCCTGGCATAACATTAAACTTCACACACCACTGAGATGTTCTCTAATCATGAAGGGAGCCCCCCGCCCCCATTACGTGACATACTGTAGGCTGTCAGTGAAACAGTTGATGCAGGTCAGCTGTTCTGTAGGGTCAGAGCAGCAGATGTCAATATTCAAGACAGTCCCTTATTATCACAAATGCTTATTCAGGAGGAAGTGTAATTTTAGAGCTAATTAATAAATCTGGGTCAAGGCCAGTCTCACGTCCCCAGACTCGTTGTGTATGTGACTAGCTAGACACATATACACAGGTCTCCTAGAGCCTATCGTAGCATAAGGACAAGCTTGATATCAGATCATAGAAAAAAACAAAACAGTTAAAAACATCTCCAGGGTGTGAAGAAGTCTCTGCAGCTATAAATGGGGAATATTACAATGGTTTACATGGTGAATTGTTTTGTTCTGGATCATAGGCATTACTGATCAGAGTCATGATGGTCTTCTACCAACCAGGCTAAAGGAGATGTGGAATCTCTAGTATCTACCACCACTACAACAAGGGGCCACCCAAATTCACCACCAGTGGGTTGGTCAAGCATGCATAATCGCTTTCCACATACAGTCTCGACTTTACTGGAACAACAAACAGAGCCACAAAAGGGGCAGGACTTATGTAAACCCATATTTGTCACCTCTCCTGAAAGGTCCAGGAGGCTCCTAGAAAAGGGGGAGAATGCCAAGAAAAGGGGAGACCTTCCAGATTCCTGAGAGAGAATTGGCAAATCTCACAAGTACTGGAGAATCCTCCTGGCACATCCTGCAAATCAGCCTCTAGCCGTGTGTGTTACCGGGGCAGCACCCTCAGACACAGCCCTGGCGTCCAATCACACAGCAGGGGGCAGAGTAAACTGCACCCCATGACCCCAAGTAAGTGTGGTTTTGACAGGGGAAATATTGACCAGACAAAACTGGATGTTTCCATTCTGTCTAGATTTTAATTTATGCATTAAAGGAAATGTGTCACCAAAAATTTTTATCTGACAGTTAAAACTAGATAACAACACATATTTGTTTCTATTCTCTTTTTCTGATTGCAGATTTTTTAAATTCTATTTCCTGAACATGATTATAGGAGCAGCCTTCTTGCTTGAGCTGTTTTAACAGCATTGAGAAAGCAGTAAGAAAATTACTTAAGGCAGCCCCATGAACTTCGCTGACTTCTATGGGAGAGTCTTCTAGGCATGCTCTGTGACCTGTGCAGAGGTCATTGTACAAGGAAAGAATAGATAAGCTCTGAAAATCACCTATTGTGAATGGTGGATCCTGTCTTATCTGTCATTCTAATCCTGCCTGTAATAACATCCCCTCTGTGTATAGATAAGCAGGTAACTGCAGTAAAGGGATCTGTACAGATCAAGTTGCAGTGCCAATTTTAGGGTTATTTTAACATTCTTCAAAAATATATTAAACGTAAAAATGTGATTTAAACAGTAGGTCATTTTCTGATGACACATTTCCTTTATTAATTAAAGCAAAAAAAGGGAAAAGATCATCAATAAGTTTAGATTATGAAATTTGGAATTGATTTTTTAAAAATCTTTTTGTAGTCCTCAGCAGACAATGGAAGTGAATGGAATAGATAGTGGAGACATTGATGGTCCAACATGGTAAACTGCTGTCACAGAGCAGGTATGTCTCCATTCTGTGCTCCTAACACCGCTGGCTGGCAGAGGCATTTTGCCTAATACTGCTGTGTGTCAAATACAAGACCTCGTTTAGTGATTATGTATTTGCAGCCTGGTTCGGACCCTGACGAGAGTTGACAGGCCCTGCCAGAAACCTTCGTGGCTCTCTCTTCACCCAACAGACCATGGCTGATATTCGGGGACTGCTGTATTCCTTCCTCATCTTCTGTCTCTTTATTACTCTTTCCTCTGCCCTCCCTTCCGCATGCATTCCCCTACTCCCTCCCTTTTTGTATCTCTCTTTTTTCCCCTCTCCCACCCATCCCCCAACCATTCTGCAGAATTAAGTTCAAACATGACATTAATGGTTAGTACAAGTGTCACCAAGATGAACCATCCTGTTGGTTTTTCATAGCTCCCAGAACTTATTTATTCATTACTGCTTCAGAGTGGCACAGTCATTTGGAGCGACTGCCAGCTGTGGGTGAGGAAGACCCATATGTGTGTGGAGAGCAAGCCAGGTCCAACTCAAGAACTTCAGCCGCTGAAAGGTGATAGAACTGCACACATCTTACTTTGTTTCAGACCCTGGGCAAGCGGATATGGTATTGGCACCATGTACTCTTGGCTTTAGAGAGTTCTTATTCCTTGTATGAACTTTTTTCCCAATAGGTCATTGTAATTTGAATCTGGATATTTTCCTTATATAGCAGTTTTATTGGCAATGGAGTCACCAAATATTTTTTGTGGGCCTATATATACAGAATATCTATCTATCTATCTATCTATCTATCTATCTATTTCTATAGATCTATCTTATATCTCTATAGATCTATCTATCTATCTTTATAGATATATCTACTTATTATTTATAGACTAATAGCTGACATATATAAGTTAAGTTAGACTTAGCTGATAGATAGATAGATAGATAGATAGATAGATAGATAGATTTGATGGTTGGAAAGAGATATGAGAACAACTTTAAATGGATATATTTTTTTTCAATATCTATTGTATTTTTTATGTTTTATTTCTTAAAGTAAATATTTTTATATAATTTTAAATAATTTTTATAGTATATACAGATTTAGTTTTTAGAATATATAATCGATATACCTATATTAAAATACAAGAAAAATGTATACCTATCTAATGCATATATCGTCATTATTTTATCTTGTAATTTATTATTATTATTATTATTATT
Organism: Rhinella marina; assembly: GCA_900303285.1. Taxonomy (NCBI): domain Eukaryota; kingdom Metazoa; phylum Chordata; class Amphibia; order Anura; family Bufonidae; genus Rhinella; species Rhinella marina. The sequence goes on from ONZH01019868.1 coordinate 23,702, forward strand.
ACTATTATTATTATTGGTAGTAGTAGTAGCATTTCTTCTGCATTTTAATTTGATAAGAAGAAACAATCCACAAATCTTACTAACGTGTCATTCTCCATTGAATTACATACCTTTCTACATGTGGACTTTGGGATAAAAGCCTGTAAATGTGCACTGCAGAACTTTGTGGGAGCTTGGAGCTGTTTCATTCCCACTTAGTGCAGTAATTGGTTGTTTTTTTGACCAGCATCAGATCTTTGGTCTAAATTGCACTGATCTGTACTGAGGGATTGAATTAATACAAATGCTTATTGTTGGCTGCCCAGTGGTCATGTCGTTCTTGTTTGATGAACTTGGTTGGAATCTGATTGACCAGAGGCTAGTGTTAATATGCTCCTGTGCCCTGAGATTCACCAGAGCTGACAAGTTGTGTAAGGCAGGTAATGCGAAGTGCTGTGCTAGGCTTTATAATGATATGTGGGTTACAGGCATTATTAAGAAGACAATGCTGTTTTGTTTTTTACTTTTTTTATTTACTGTATCTATTTTATTCTAATATCTTAACTTTCTAATATTGAATCTATCTATCTATATCATATCCAGATCTTTAATATCTTCTCTATCTACATCTATCTATCTATCTATCTATCTATCTATTTAATATCCATCTCTCTAATATCTATCTATCTATCTATCTCTCTATCTATCTAATATCCATCTCTCTAATACCGTATCTATCTATCTATCTATCTAATCTAATATCTATCTAATCTATCTCATATCCATCAATCTAATATCTATACATCAATCTAATATCTAATCTATGTTTGTCTGTTCTGTTCATCAGACATATATATGTGGCAAAGCTGAATTTATCATTTGTAAACTGTTCCTTTGAAATGTGGTAAAAGAAAATCTCACCTCTACTAACAGTCCTGCCCCACTACATCCATATACTGAGTATTAAGCAATATTTATATAGTATATATCATACTGTTACTTATTGATTATGTTTCCATACATTACTATTAACAGTTAAGTTATGTATGTGACAAAACCAGCTCTGCCACATGGACCAAGCTTATGTACGGACATACATGAATTTAGCTCTAAATCACAACACCAAAAATAATTAATTGACGTATAAGCCAAAGAGCAATAAAGGGCAGCAGTAGTAAAATAAAAATGTTACAGCAAGTATGAGGGGGCTTTAGGAGCCTTTCCTGCACTCAGACCTGTCAGAGTATGATACACCCAATATCATTATTTGAAGTATTAAAAAATACTACAAAATGACAACACATACAACATATTATAGCTCAAATGACCAACAGAAAGTATCTACCTAGAAATTTACAATATCTATATGTGTCCAAATAAGCTAGAAAACGCAGTATACCCTTTATGCATGAGACACAGGTTTGTGCCATTACCAGCCACACCCTGACAAGACTCCCCAAAGAATACATTTTTAGGGATGACCCCTATAGGCTGGAAACCTGAGAATTTCTACTCAGCTCAAATAAGGAGAAGCATTATTATATATTTGCTTTATAATATTTTACTTCAGTAACAAGAGCTAAGGGCATTGGATGGAGGGTGAGCAATGACAAAATAAAGTACATTTCCAGATTCACTTATCTCTAGTTACTATTTATTGTTGGGAAGTGTAAATTATATGAAGATGGCTGTCAGACTGATGATCGTCAGATCAGATCAACAGATCAAAATTTCAGCAGATTGTCTTTTAATGGTCATTTGACTGAAAGAAAGCAACCAATTACTGGCCGACAATGAGTGAAAAGTCAGATTTCTACATCTGACCGGTCACTTATTTCATGTCTATAAGCTGTTTTAATTTTGGAAATAAAACCTTTTAAGTTATTATAGTGCCTACTCCACAATGGGCCCCTTAGATGTCTTTCCAGAGAAGAATGCTACTAATAATCCCCCACTGAGGTCATAACCTGATCTGTAAGACAAAGCTGCGTGAAGGTGTCCATGTGAAATAAGTGGTTTATAGTCACAGCGTATATCAGTATATGAATCCCGAGGGCTGCTCGTCTGGAAGCGTTCTGTGTAAAGATAGCAAGTGCTTAGCACTTTACAGAAGTTTGTGCACAAGTTAATGGAAGTGTATTTTCTCATTTGATTTATTTATATAGCAAGTCCATATTCTGCAGTGATACACAGAGTTTGTCATCTATCAGGGATCTTCAACCGATCGTCTTTGCAAGACTACTACTCCCAGCATTCCCTGGAAGCCGCATGGAAGACTAAACATTTTCTTTACCTAAACTTGATCTTTTCTGTTTAGACACATGCTGCATAGATATTAAAACCAGATAAAAGGATCAGGACATGGAGGGCATGCACAGGACAGGAGAAAAGAGCAGCACCCCGTGTGGAGGACTCATTTATTACATTGTCATCCATTCTTTGGAATGGCTGCCTTGTAATACTACGTTTCCCCGGCTACTACAGGGAAAATCAGGGGCTGCCCCAGTTAAAGGAGTTCTCTGATGTTTACTGTACATATTGATAACCTATCCTCAGGATACGTCATCAATATGAGGTCATTGGAGGTACAAGGTATGAGTCCTGGTACTCCCACTGATCAGCTGTTCGAAGAGGCTGCGGTGCTCTGTATGCACATAGGAGACTCTTCCTATGGCCATGTGATGTCACGTTCACTGGTCACATGACCTAGGAGCAGTTCAGTCCCGTTCAAGAGAATGGGGCTGAGCTGTAATACCAAGCACAGCTACTATGCAATGTATGGCGGTGGTAACTATGGCGGTGGTAACTATTATTATAAAGAAGGAAACCCGTCCTTTAGAAAATCTGTCCATTGAATCTACCATTACTACCACTGCTGACAGTGAATCACACAGCCATTCCTGGGTAGGCAGGGAGTATCCAGACAAATATGTGTAGTACTCTTGAATACATCTTATAAATATAGATGATATCATTTGTATATTAGTCCCTGAGTCAAATTTATATCCCAATACAATAATAGGTTAAAACAAATAACTGAAAACGTACTTTATCATATATCCATACAATGGTGCATCCAACCCCAAACAGTAATGGACTATGTAGGAGCTTAGATAGATTCTGAACTGGGCCCTTAACACAGCTAAGCTCTTTCTACCTAAATATCGAAATACCTGCAATGCTATGGTCAGTGTTGCACAGCTAGAGTATAATGAGTACACCATTGAAGCAGATATTGGAAGGGGTTCTCTACAGTTAGAGAAGTTAAACTTCCAAAGTCAGATAAATGACATAAAAGTTTTCTAAACAATAGAAAAAGCATAGCATGAGGACAATGTGAATTTGCAATAGAGATAGATCAAAGGGTTCTCTATAGCTAGAACAGTAAAGATTACAGATTACATCAAAGTACTCCCAAGATTATTTATTATTTCCATCGGCCACATAGAAATAAATGGGAGTGGTGGTTAAGCAAGCAAGGTGCACTCCTATTCACTTCTATGGAGAGAGTGCTTGATAGTTGCTGAACCCCAGGAAACCAAGGGTCCTCCGGCTACCACCTTCTCTGTTCTGTTCTCTGTGTACCCGCACCTATCGGACAATGGGGGCATATCCTAGCAATATGCACCCATTGTCTGAGATAGGAATACCCCTTTAAACTATTCATAATACTTTTCAAATAAGTTCAATACTGAAGTCCAGAGTGCCAGTGCCTTTACTATCTATGGCTGAGATTCAGTCCTGTTTTGATACTTAAATTAGACACATGGTTGAGTGAGTAACATCACTTTGCCATGTGGTTCCATAGTCATGACCCCGCCCCTTCCCGTGCTTACATCACAGGTACAATGAATTTGGGGTAGGCACTGGGGCATTCCTCACCCTTACCAGCTTCCTGTGAAGTCTTAGATGGAAGAACTGAGGACCACCTTACATTCTAAGGTTAAGTATCTGTTGTCTATATTGTTAGACTATAGTCCAGTTACATGGTGGATACTGAGCTATTTAAAGAGGACCTTTCATGACTTTAAAAAAATGAATCTGCACTATTTACCTGATAGTGCGTCCCCCACTGATGCCAGCAGCGTTGTTTTCTTAGCAAATTGTCCCCCGGTGGCTTCACACGGGCCCCCCGTTCTTCGGTCCGGCTTTATGCTAATTAGAAGGCATCGGAACAGGAGGAGGAGACTCCCTGTTCCTCAATGGGCGTTGCTTCTGCCCTGCTGTGAGCGCTGTCCAATCAGAGCGGACCGCTCACAGCAGGGTTGAACTCCTTCGGCCCTGCTGTGAGCGGTCCGCTCTGATTGGACAGCGCTCACAGCAGGGCAGAAGCAACGCCCATTGAGGAACAGGGAGTCTCCTCCTCCCTGTTCCGATGCCTTCTAATTAGCATAAAGCCGGACCGAAGAACGGGGGGCCCGTGTGAAGCCACCGGGGGACAATTTGCTAAGAAAACAACGCTGCTGGCATCAGTGGGGGACGCACTATCAGGTAGATAGTGCAGATTCATTTTTTTAAAGTCATGAAAGGTCCTCTTTAAGTGTTTCTGCCATAGTAGTGCACATAGGTTATGGGATTTATATTTATGTACATTTATATTTGTTTATTAATTTATTTCATTATTTAATCCCACTACATAATATGTCTAATGTTGGTTTTAAATTTTCTTCTTTTTCTCCATGATTTTAAATCACTTGGTCAGATATGTACTCAACTCCCAGGTGAAGTCACTTTTCATTTACTCGGGGTAACAGCTCCACCTCTCTAGGAGAGGAGGGGTATGTTAGTATAGTCATTGAGTCCAGATATTAACATCCTTTAGTAATGACTAAGGATGTGAATTCATCCGAAACGTGTCAACAGAACTAATGGAGTTTTTTGTATCCACACGTGTTTGTATTGAACGATCGAATAAAGCTCTTGGATTTTATTTGACCTGTGCTGGATTTCCTATATTATACTGATATCACCAAGATATTGAGAGTATTTGTATATGTTGTAGTACATTGTAGTTAAGTAAAGGTGTCTTTTATGTTACATGTTGTGTGTTATTCCTGGTGATACCAAGGCAACATACTGTAGCTGTGGTATAAGCTGATAACAATCCCACGAGCTAGGGGGGAAATGACCTTTGTCATATGATAATTGGTAATATTTCACCTTTTTTAGACCAGTAACCAGACATTGCTGTCAATAACAATAATTAATACTAATAAACAATGTCTCCCTTTTTTCAGACATACAATATGTCCAGTTACTATTTTTGGATACAGTGGGTCATTAGTAGATTTTTTGGACAATAAGACTGCCTGGCAACAATTTTGTTTTTTTCTTTTTGGATGCATCTTATAGTCTGACCCAAGGCGTCTTATCCTAGTCCTAAAAACACAGTATTTATACTCGCGCCACATGCACAAGATATCAAGGGCTGTGTCAATCCCTGTCTGCTCCTCTCAGTGCATTGCGTAATCATTCTAAGATGGGCTTGTCATATTGTATAAGTAGCTTGCACATCTACAGTCTGTCTGGTTAATCACCGGTTTGTGCTCTCAGCCAAGGTTCGGCTTTATGTGGATGTGATACAGGAGTTGGTGCACATCCTTAAGATGTTAATTAAGATTAGACCTTGAAGAGGATCTGATCTTGGCATGTGTTCTGGACAATCATTACAGGGTCTGATGGACTTTCCAGTCTCCAACAGTTTGGTTCATTCATTGTCTACATCCTTGCTGTCTCTTGTCACATAGCTCTGGTTTTTGTACCCAATGGTTTTCCTGATTTTTTTTTCTCAAATTCAGAAATAACTATTTTAGATTATTTTGTACATTTATATTAGCAATTTTATTGTTACACTTTGCTATTTGCATGATTTTTTTAGGAGTGTTATTGTAGCTTAGCAACCAAACACCTGGCAACCAAATACCAGTTAAAATGTAATTTCACTCATTTTTTTGCATGCACAACTTGCGTTGGCCAGTAGGAAAAATCTTGCAGTACCACTATACAAAAAATGCATGTTCCTCATCTAAAAGATGTCCTTGTGTGAACCTGGCCTCACTGTTACTCATGCTGTAGACGAATAACACTGAAGAACTCTGTTAGTTCTACCTCAAAAAAATGGGTAAAGTAAATGAATCTTCTACCTAGATGAATGTCCCACCAAGGACAATGGTTGTCCGGATTGAGGCTGACCAGCTGTCCATGGGAACGTTCTCAGGATAGATCCCACCAACAACATGACAGAGTAAACTGACCGACCAAGTAGTCCAACTCCATGGTCCTTCAGCAAGTGGCCAATCGATCATAGGTGAAATTTTCCAGAAATTTTTTCAACAGCTAAAAGTCTACCACCGGCCATCAACAATGATAAATTCTTCAAATAATGGCCGGCCAAAAGTGTATAAAAGAGGGTTATAGTAAGTAAGTGGGACCAGAGAAAATCTTGTTCAAATTGTCTATAATCGCTTTGTGGGAAAGGGGGAGGGTGTTGTTTTGCCTTCCTTTGGATCAAGCAGCTCTGCATAAAAATAAATACCCGTATATGCCGGCGTATAAGACGACTGGGCGTATAAGACGACCCCCAACTTCTGCCCTAAAAATATAGAATTTGGTATATACTCACTGTATAAGACTACCCCTCTCCCAAATGAAAAAAAGTCTGCTTTGATTTCAACATGTTAATTTTAATTCAAATGCATATGACATGCAGGTACTGTATATAGCAGCAAAACTGTCACTTATAAACATAAGGTTGTTTCAAACATGTACGGTAAAGCTAAAACTTTGCAAAACAAACAAGAGAGCAAGTGCCTGGTGATCATAACTGTAAGCTGCGATATTGTAACAGGTCTTGCTGGCATGACAGTTTCCCTTTAAAAGCCTTCAAAATCCTCCTGAGAATATAGAGAATAGTATGCTACTTCAGTATGCTAAGAGCAGGGCTCTCTACGCGCTGACGGGGAAAAAAAAAACACCTCACACAGTGTGGCCCCCGTATATCCGGCGTATAAGACGACCCCCCACTGTAGCCATTATTTTAAGGGGTTAAAAAGTAGTCTTATACGCCAGTATATACTGTATGTACAGATATATACTAAAACTAAGTTAAGAGGTAAAAGTACAACTAAAAGTCTACGGGGGATTATGGCCTCACAACAGCAGGACAGTCACAGGTTGGAAGCCGTTGGGCACCTCATGGAACAGGCCTTTAATTCTAAAATATCTGAGAAATACATGGAGATTCAATTGAAACAAATGCGTATTTCCTGAAACATGAATGTTATTTCCTGAATTGTATTTGATTGATTTGTCCAAGCAGACGTGCATATTTTATAGGATTTTAGGCGAGCTGAAGTTATAAATAAAGTTTGTCATGCCACAGGGGACTCATGATGAGAAGAAGAATTTATGTCACTCCTGTATTTCCTTAGACTTTCATTCCTGTCACAGGAAAAGCTAGTCTTCCGTACTTGGCGAGCACAGGGACTAATTACTGAATGATAATTACATTAAGAAATTATACATTGCTATGTCTACTATTAAGGAATAGTCCCAACACAAAAAAACTGCTATTCGCAAAACAGCAGCATGCATGTTTCTGCTCGGCCTGGTAATATCTAGGCCTTCGTCAAGTCAATTCACATTCGCCACTAAAGCTGTGTCCCCAATCAGTTACAGACTGGTGTGCCTTGGGCCCTCCAGTGAAATTCTTCCTAGGGGCCCACTGTATAACTACATGCAAATATTATCTGCACTGTGCACACACAGCGGCAGCAAGATTCTACAAAATGACTGAGGGGTTCCTGCAGCGTCTTTGAGAAGGCAGGTCCCTGGTGAAGGATAATACTGGCCAGCAATGCCTCTGTGCCTAGAAGTAACCTCCACCACCTGATGCATCTATAATAATAAACTGAGTAGTTTGTTAAATAATCTACCTAGTTTTTATATGATCACATAGGCAGGTTAAGATGCTGTACACTGCTGATCTATATGTAGGTGCAGTCTACTGTGCCATGTGCCTCTTGTGTAGGGGGTAGGGGACTAGGGGCCCATTAGGGGATTCATTTGCTCCCCTATGGGCCAGCCTGAGTCTGCCCCCTCCACCTGGGTTATATTCATACAATCTTTAGTTTATATCACAATTAATATGAAATAATTTTTTTTTTTAGAAATCCCATTTTGATGTACCCATTTAAGAGATTCTAAGTTAATAGAGAAGAGCTCTCAGTTCAGGATCCTTATCTATAAGTGACAGCAGAGAGAAACTACAAAGAGTAGGAACCAGCAGTTACATGGACAGCCCATTGATTCTCCTGTGGTGTTGCTGCAGAAATATTGGACACTTGCTGATAGGTTTCCCCCTAGATTACATCTGTTCACAGGGGGCCAAAGCTGCAGGACATCCTGGGTTTTGCATTAGAGGTTTTCCGTCTGGAAAGGGCTGCTGCTGTACAGGCCTATAGCCTGTTAGGGTTGATGTAGATGAGTATTGTAGGTCCTGGTGTTTACACTTTTGCAGTCTAGCACGCCGTGGTGACATCATATGTCACTGCGCACAGGATTTTGCGGGATCTTCAATCAACATGGCGGACTCGGCTCTTTGCACTCAAACGGATGAGGTAAGTATGTTTTTTTTTTTACCCCATTTCAGGGAAAATCAATTTGCTACCACGAAGAATGAGGAAATTTGGCTTCACGGCGAATCAAATTTTCCCTGAAATTTGGATAGAAGTCCACTTTCTGCACTTTGATTTGCTCAACACTAATTACTTCACATATGTGTCCCCAATTGCATTGATCTGTGCAGGCAGAGGAACAGATACAGTTTACTGTATCCAGCACAGTCAGATACTGATGCACATCGCCTGATCCCTATTGACTAAAATGCGATGTGGATCAGGACAGTTTCTGGCATAAATTCCGGCTTTCAGCAGAACAAAAAATATTGAATACAACTGTATTTGTCCGGCCCAAAGCCTGTATTTATGCTGGAAACTGGATGGATCCCCGTTGCATCCCACTCTAGTCAATAGGAATCCAGCGGTGTGCGGAAGTATCTGGCTGTGCAGAACAGGGTAAACCCAGTACTCTGTTCTTCTGCCAGAGTTTAAGCTGTATATGTGAGCGTCACCTAAGGGAGGTGCGACATGTGACCAGATGCAGGGTTATAAAATATTTATAAGAGGGTATGCTAGTTACTGTACTAAGAATGTTCTTTATAGTTTAAAGTGTCCTTGTGGACTGTGGTATATCGGGCAAAAGAAATGAAATAAAAATTCAATTAAACAAGAATATGTCGAATATAAGAGGTGCAAAGAACTAAGTTTGAAAAACTTGGACAGCGGTTTGATGATAAAACAGAAACATTCTGGTGAAACAGCACTTGTGAAACACTTCTTTGAAGTGAAGCATCGAATATGGGACTTGAGATGGGTGATAAAATGTGTGAATGTCACAAAGCGACTCTGAGAACGACATAAGATTATAACAACGTGATACATATTGGACTGCGAAAATGGACACTGTAGAACCCAAAGGGTCAAATGAGTTGTTTATTTGTAGAGTATTTTTGTGAACACTCTCCGTGTAATGTTTTTTACTGTTTGAATATTTAATTCTTTAAGTTAAAAGGGGTTGTCTCACTTCAGCAAATAGCATTTATCATGTAGAGGAAGTTAATACAAGGCACTTACTAATGTATTGTGATTGTCCATATTGCTTCCTTTGCTGGCTGGATTCATTTTGCCATCACATCATGCATTGCTCGTTTCCATGGTTGCGACCACCTTGCAATCCATCAGCGGTGGTCGTCCTTGCACACTACAGAAAAAAGTTCTGGACTATGCGCATTACCACAGTCTCAGCCACCAGATAGGCCAATGCTTTTTCCTATAGTGTGCAAACACGACCACCACTGATGGATTGTAGGGTGGTCATAACCACGGAAACAAGCAGTTTATAATGTGATGGAAAAATGAATCCAGCTAGCAAAGGAGACAATATGGACAATCACAATACATTAGTAAATTGCTTGTAGTAACTTTCTCTACATGTTAAATGCCATTTGCTGAAGTGAGACAACCCCTTTAGTACTGTATTTGTGTCATTGTGTATTTTGAGAAGTTGTATTGACTGTGTAACATATGGTGATGTCATATTCAAGCGAATATTTAAACTTATATTGCCTCACATTGTCCTCTTGACATATAAGAGACACTCATTGTACACTCATTACAATAACAGCTGGTAAAGTGCCCCTTTAAGAGACGCTCAGAGGACCCCTATAAAGCTAGCCATGGTACCTCCATATACACTACAATGGGGAGCCACTGGGACAGCACTGAATGCCATAAAATGTGTCTGTAAATTTCTAAATAAAGTTATTTGAAGCAGGCAGATAACATGCCCATAAGTCTTGATACATTGGGATCAACTGATTGTCAAGAGAGCTTTCTAACAAGTAGAGATTGTCCAAAGTGAAGAACCGAAGAACATTACACACTCGTGATTGAAAATCAGTGCAAACATTATACCGGCTGGGAAATCAAAGGCTAAACAGTGTCCTCGATTTTGTATTTTTTCAGATTAAAGCCAAAGACTCCACAACAGGATGCACCGCTAATCTACCAAGGTCAAGTGCTGGTGGTTAGTCCATGGGGGCTGATGGCACTGATCAGAAGATCAGAATGCTGAACATACAGAACGCAGCTTGGGGCAGTCGCCAGGACTGGTACCAGGACAATCTAGTGACCAGCCAGCCCAATCCAGGTACTGTCACCTCATCTTGAGGAGATGACTTCAATAGCTCTATTCTTATGCTATGGGAACATTTTTTTATTTAAACTCTGTGGGGGAATTTATCATGAGGAGAATATTTGAAGTCGGTTTTGCTTGAGTATGTTTTTGGAGTACTTTACACCACATTTATCAAATGTCTCATGTTGTTTGATAAATTTGTCTCATCCTTTACCTTACACGTTTGTCTAGAAAAGCTACTCCAGTTTTCTTCCTCCATCTCCTCCTGGAGTGACATTGCAATTTTTTAATGACTTTTTAAAGAAATCTCAGTGACTTTGGAGTGAATAATTAGTCCATAATTAAAAACTGGGAAGAGTGGTGTAAAAAATACAAAAAGTCACAACATTTTTGAACAAGTAAGTCCAAAAAGTCGCAAAAGACCCATTTTGCAACTGTTTGGAGCCAAAAATCATAAATCAGGGCCTGTGTTTGTACATTAAATGTTTTAGGGGGTTTCCATGTTACCATTTTGTAGTAATAATTGGTAGAGATGTCTATGCTCATTGTACTGTGTTACATCACATATCTTCTCTATTTAAAGGGAACCTGTCATCAGTTTCATGCTGCCCCAACCACAGTCAGCATAACACAGTGACACGTTCTCTCATTCCCATGAACTATGTTTTACTGTGAAACAGCACCGTTTCAGAGAAAACATATTAGGAGATTTACTAAGCATCTTGCACTACGTTTATTATGTCTTTTATACGCATTTGAGCTTCATTACACAAAGGGCGCAGTTTGGAGGGAAATGGGGTCTGCTTTAGCAGGAAAGGGCAGGACTTAAAATGTGACAAAATACACCAAAATTGTGGTATAAAGTAAGTCTACCAATAGGTAGTTTCAAGTTAGACAAAAATGTGTAACATGTCTAGCGGGTGTCACCAAATGTATCATACAGCATGAGCAATTTTTAGAATGCCCCGTCTAGGTTTACGCTCTCTAAGTATTGGATAGGATTACTATACCTTCCCTATAGTCTTTAAAAAGGGAGCACAGGGAGATATCTTAGGCAGCCCCACTTCGACTTCTAGTATAGCCACTGAGCTATTCAATAAAATGTACCTGTATAGCGCCACCTGCTGTTTGTCCTTTGACACACAATCACACTTTAAACCAGCCATAGTCACAGTCATATATTCTGTTAAAAGCTGTGGTAGCTACAAGGAGTTACAGCAGAAAGGACACATTCCCTGAGAAAGGACATGACCCCTGAGCTGCCAGGCTGAGATAAATCTAGCAGAAAAATTGGAGCGATGAATGTGGAGATCTCTGGATCCATGTGAGGTACAGGGCTGGTTCTAACTATGTTAGAAAGAGATTGTCATGTACTATATGATGTCTGATTTTCATTTTTCACATCAGTCATGGCATAACCCTTTGATACGTGATCATTTTGTATAAAAACCCATTGTTGCATACAGGGGCATAGCTAAAGGCTCATGGGCCCTGGTGCAGGAGTTCAGCTTGGGCCCCCTCTTACCTCAGTGCTCTGTGGCCAGGGGCAAGGTAGCACATTTCCTTCATGCTGCCTGAGGCAAAATTTGAAACAGCACTTCCCCCCCATGCCAACTAACCACCTGAACAACCCCCTCATTTGTACATATCCTGACTTTAGTTACTTCAAAGTCCTGTGCTTCTGCTTCTATGCAGGTGTCAGTTCTGGGTACATGTAGGGCCCTTAGTACATAGTCCTCATTGTCTCATTGATATTATGGTACACATTTATTTGTATCTTGGTTTTCTTATCTAGAAATGTGCATACCAGTTTAAGGGATTTTCGGAAATTTTTTAACTGATGACATTTCCTCTGGATAGGTACCCAGTATCTGATTGGTGGGGGTCTGACACTCGGGACCCCTGCCAATCAGCTGTTTGAGAAGGCACCAGCACTCACAGTAGCGATGCAGCCTTCTTGGAGCTTTTCCTAGGCCATGTGATATCAAGTTGATTGATCACATGGCGTAGGTGCCACTCAGCCCCATTTATAGTAAATTCCAATCACAGCCGCTATGAAATTGACAGTGCTGTGCTTGGTGAACTGTAAGAAGGCCACAGTGCTACTACAAGCACAGGTGCCTTCTCAAACAGCTGATAGACAGGAGTCCCGGGTGTCGGACCCCAACCAATCAGATACTGATAACCTATCCTCTGGAGGTCAGGTTATCAGGAGAAAAGTCTCAGAAAACAGTTATTTTACTTCTCCTAAATTTGAAAAATCTTAATACAAACAGATTATACACAAAACAATAAATAAATATTTAAAAAGAGAGTCTGTCAGCATTTTTACAGCACCAGGTAGGGACTTGGGAGAGCAATACAAACATATCTTTTATGAATCTTTTCTCATCAGGATTAGTATGAATATTCATTTTTATTCTGCCAGATTCCGCTCCTTAATTTCACTTATGACGGAGGTTCATTGTGAAGTGCTGTCTACTCTCTGCAGGGAACTGCATCACAGCCCCTCACCTCTGCATGAGCTGTAGCATCAAAACAGGAGACCAGAACATCTATCATTCAGATCGAGGGGGGGGGGGCTGTGAAGCAGCTCAACGCATCGGAGTATTTCACAGTGCAGCCCCACCTTGGCCAGTTGCAGGAGCAGAATCTGGCAGAATAAAACTTGATATTCACATTACTCCTGATGAGAAAAGCTGCACAAAATATATATCTGTCCAGCTTTCCTCAGCCTCTGCTTATCTGTGATCAGCCGTACTACATGGTCAAAAATGCAAGAGATCCCCTTTAAGTATCATGTCAGTTCTGACCAATAGATTCTTTAGGTGGCAAATGTATCAAAATTAGTTTGCAGGAGGTACAGTATAGTACCAGCGCTATAATATTCCCTCAGAAATAAAATGACAGGTTTCATTCTGTATTTTAGCTGTATATATCTATTGTATTTCATTCTATCAGTGCTGAGTCAGTAAAGGTAATGACCATATGTTAGTGATATCTGTGTCACAACAGACAGTATTGCGGCGTGGTGCTGTGGTCGAGGCAGGAAGCTTGCAGTCTTCTGAGCCGGCTGCAGATGTGCAAATTTACCTTTTGCACAGGGTTTGAATTATTTGTCTGTCTAAGAACTTGTGTGTGTTTTTTTTTACTTTACTGTTTTATTTTAATGGTTTTATGTTTTCTTTCATCTTCAAATGAATAGCTTCATGTAGGCAAAAACACTTGAATCTTGTTCTGCAAAAACAGACCAGGTGAAACTTGTGGTGAGTTGAGCGATTAAGTTCAGAAAAACAAGATTAGATGTTCTCTACTTGTTATATCAGAGGTGGTTTGTCACCAACTAAATATCAGTGAGTTTTAAAGAGTCCGTGAACCTGAATGACAACATTCTGCTACTCTATTTAATGTATCCCCCTTGTTAGAAGAGTCCCTTGACAATAAATGATTACAAAATGCTCCACTTTTGGGACCGTGTCAAAATGTGGTGCACTTAGTCAAAGTTTGGAGCATCTAGGTTTCAAGAAAATATTTGCGCCTATTCCAGAAAAGGATTGTAACTTACTGGAAAATGGGTGCGGTTTTGTGGGAAAGAAGCACGGCCTAAGATGTACCATTTTGCATCAGAATTGCACCGGGGGTCAGCAACCTCTGGCACTCCAGCTGTTCGGAAACTACAACTCCCAGAATCCTCCTGTCACTTCTTTTGGAGTAACAAGAACAGTTGAGTAAGTGTGCATACTGGGAGTTATAGTTTTACAGCAGCTGGAGTGCAGAAGGTTGCTGATCCCCATGCTAGAGGTGCACTGCTATTTGATAATGTGAGCCTATATACAGTATAGATAGATAGACTGCATATGTGGTAATGTGAGCCTGTATATAGAGATATACTGCTATTTGGTAAAGTGAAACGGTAGATTAGAGCAGTGAAAAAATGGCTCAAGGGTCATTGAAAAGGCTTTAGGACCCTTCTGTCCTGTGTGGGGGGGTCTGGTTTGATCCTTGCTATTGGGCCCTTACTTCTCTATGTATGCCACTGATTAGATAGATGATAGATAGATAGATAGATAGATAGACAGATATAGGATAGATTAGATAGATAGATAGATATACTGGATATGTGGTAATGTGAGCCTGTATATAGAGACATACTGCTATTTGTATATACATATACTGGGTAAGAGGAGTGGCAGTGTCAGGGAGTGCCACCTGCACAAGTATCCCTCTCTCTCTCTCTCTCTACAGGTGAAAGAGCACACACTTTAGGTATATTGTATTCTTGTAATTTGTGTTATTCTTCAATGAACATAGGTTTATATTGACTTTGACAGTCGGTTGACTCCACCCATGCGTGAATAGTTAAATCCCATCCAGGTCACTAGGGGTTCTGCAGCGCTATGTGGTCAGCAGCAGTCACCGTTGATTGACTGGTTTTAACACCAGATATGACTGCAGCTTATAGCATCTTGTGTCAGTGAGTGACTTGCGCCCAAAGAAATTTGTGTCCGACATGACACTTGTGTTTGAGGCACTGAATGCCCTGCAGCCCGTGATAACTATAGTAACATGGATGACATCCAGCGGCTACTCCAGCCTGTGGGCCTGTGCTTTAGTCTAGTATTCTTGATCCCAGCATGCTACCACCGTGAGGGCTGCCTGCTTGGGGTTACAGCAACCTGTTCCCTTCAAGTCACCCAGCTTGTATCATCCTGTTGGTGTCTGTTTCTGAGCCCAAAGGCGGTACGTTTTCTGCCTCCGACAATGAGATGTGACTTCATTGTGGATACTGAAGTATATTAGGTATTCTCAGTGGTTGCATTTACATTAGACCATCCGTATTCACTTGCCTCAGTTAATTAATTTGCTAGATTTGCTAGTCAACTGGCTAATAAGATAAGCAGCCCTGGTAGAGACTCATCGTAGACCCCCGTTGTTGGAATATTGACAAGAGAGTGCAAGTGAGGGAGACATGAGGCTTGCATGGACATTCATCTGGATCCTCAATACACTCCCTCACTCGCTGTATCAAGTGTCTGACAGCACTTGATCGTCTAGGGGTTTATATCATGATAGATTAATATTACGAATGCCCCCTGTTACCAAAAGTGTCAGTGACAGCCACAGTATATATACACAAATGTCTTACATAAGAATACTACAACCCCCACAGTCTGCATGGACAACAACTGTGGTTTACGACCCTCTCACACCCATCATTATCACGCTAGTCATTCAACAAACAGAAGTCCCTAGAATCTTCCTTTTAGTTTACTGGAATGATTAAGGTCTCTTTCACATTAGCGGCAGCATGGATCCGGCAGGTGAAGGGTGCTGCTGGATCCGTGCTGCCGCAAGTACACGTGAGGAGCCGGAGCAGCGCTCCGGCCCCACACGTGTCACATACACATACACACATACACACACACATAGACATACACATAGACATACACATAGACATACACACAGACATACACATAGACATACACATAGACATACACACAGACATACACATAGACATACACACAGACATACACATAGACATACACATAGATATACACATAGACATACACACAGACATACACATAGACATACACACAGACATACACATAGACATACACACACACACACACACACATACACAGACATACACATAGACATACACATAGACATACACATAGACATACACACAGACATACACATAGACATACACATAGATATACACATAGACATACACACAGACATACACATAGACATACACACAGACATACACATAGACATACACACACACAGACACACACACACACACAGACATACACATAGACATACACATAGACATACACACAGACATACACATAGACATACACATAGACATACACACAGACATACACATAGATATACACATAGACATACACACAGACATACACATAGACATACACACAGACATACACATAGACATACACATAGACATATACACAGACATACACAGACTTACTTACTTACATACTTACATGCTCCCAGCAGCTCTGCACATCACAGGAGGAGGAGGACGGTGTGCACATAGGAAGATTCCCCACAGCGCCCACTGCTGGAGGGTGAATCTTCCTATGTGCGCGCAGTCCTCCTCCTCCTGCGATGTGCGGAGCTGCTGGGAGCATGTAAGTATGTCTGTGTATGTCTGTGTATATGTCTATGTGTATGTCTGTGTGTATGTCTGTGTGTATGGCTGTGTGTATGTGTCTGTCATGTATAGTGTACTGTGGACGGATCCGTCATGAACTCCGTTGAAAGTCAATGTTGGACGGATCCGTTTACTGAGTGTGTCACACTGAACGGATCCGTCCCCATTGACTTGCATTGGGGGTCATGACGGATCCGTCTTGGTGCGGATGCCCAGGACGGAGAGCAAACCGCAGCATGTTGCGGTTTGCTCTCTCCGTTCTGGAGACGGAACGGAATGCTTTTAGTAGCATTCCGTTGTCTTCAGTTCAGTTTTGTCCCCATTGACAATGAATGGGGGCAAAACTAAAGCGTTTTTTTCCGGTATTGAGCCCATATGATGGAACTCAATCCCGGAAAAAGAAAACGCTAGTGTGAAAGTAGCCTAACTGAAAGATCCTAGACTAGTCAGACAGTAAAACTCTGGAACTTTCCTTTACTAGCATGTGACTCCATTTTGTCTGCATTAAACCTCACATCTCTTTCCCCTACACCCGTTAGTAAAAGTATTCAATGGCAAGGGAGCAGTCTTACTTAGGCTACTTTCACACTGGCGGCAGGCCTGATCCGGCAGGTGAAGGGTGCTGCCGGATCAGGCCTGCCGCAGTGACATGTGTGGAGCCGGAACCGCGCTCCGGCCCCACACATGTCACACAGTACATACACATAAACATACACACACATATAGACATACAAACACACATACATACTTACATGCTCCCCGGCAGGTCTTCGGAGCGTCAGGACGGCTCACACAGGTCACGATTCCCCACAGCGCCCTCTGCTGGGCGCCTGGTGGAATCGTCATCTGACGATTCCACCAGGCGCCCAGCAGAGGGCGCTGTGGGGAATCGTGACCTGTGTGAGCCGTCCTGACACTCCGAAGACCTGCCGGGGAGCATGTAAGTATGTATGTGTGTTTGTATGTCTTTATGTGTGTGTATGTTTATGTCTGTATGTGTCTATGTGTACCCGGATCCGTAATGGACTCCATTGAAAGTCAATGGAGGGCGGATCCGGTTACCATTATGGTCACACCAGACGGATCCACCCCCATTGACTTGCATTGGGGGTCATTCCGGATCCGTCTTGGTGCGGATGCCTGGACCGGAGAGCAAACCGCAGCATGCTGCGGTTTGTTCTCCGGTCTGAAGACGGAACGGAATGCTTTCAGGAGCATTCCGTTGTCTTCAGTTCAGTTTTGTCCCCATTGACAATGAATGGGGACAAAACTGAAGCGTTTTATTCCGGTATTGAGCCCCTATGACGGAACTCAATACCGGAATTTTAAAACGCTAGTGTGAAAGTAGCCTTAGGTAACAGAAGAGGCTGTTTAAATACCAACTCATTTTAGAGGCTAAGGCTATTTTCACACATGCGGCATGGGGCATCGGCAGGCTGTTCCGGTGGGTGAACAGCCCGCCGGATCTGTGCTGCCACAGGTGCACGTGTGGGGCCGGAACTACACTCCGGCCCCATTCACTATAATGAGGGCGGGCCGTGGATCCGGACGCAGCACGGCAACCCCTGCTGAGAGACGGCCGGAACAAAAATACAACATGTTATATTTTCGTTCCGGCCGCCTCTCAGCAGGGGTTGCTGTGATGCGGCTGGATCCGCGGCTCGCCCTCATTACAGTGAAATTGGCCGGAGCGTAGTTCCAGTCCCACACATGCACCTGCAGCAGCACGGGGAACAGCCCGCCGGAGCCCCGTGCCGTAGGTGTGAAAGGGGCCATAGCTATAGAAGATGTAAAGGTAGGAGTTGACCTCAGGTCCTGATGACTGAGAGGATTCAAAAGTCACCTCTGTCACTTAAAGGGGTATTCTCATCTTAGACAATGGGGGCATATCGCTAGGATATGCCCCCATTGTCTTATAGGTGCGGGTCCCACCGCTGGGACCCGCACCAATATCCAGAACGGAGCGGGGAGCGCTGCGCCTGGAGGACCCCAGGTTTCCGGGGGTCCGGCCACCACCAGGCGCAGCTCCCCGCGCCGCTCATAGAAATGAATGGGAGCCGGGCCGTGCACGCGCGGTGCGCTCCCATTCATTTCTATGGAGCCGACGGAAGTAGCCGAGCCAGCGCTCGGCTATTTTCGGCGGCCCCATAGAAATGAATGGAGGGCGGCTGCGCATGCGCAGTGCGCCCTCATTCAGTTCGGGGGCTCCGTTCTGGAAATAGGTGCGCGTCCCAGCGGTGGGACCCACACCTATAAGACAATGGGGGCATATCCTAGCGATATGCCCCCATTGTCTAAAATGAGAATAACCCTTTAAGAATATTATAAATATCACATTTTAGTTGGGGGTCCTAAAACTGATTCGCATTGGTGCCCAAGAGCTTCAAATTGTCCTGCTATAAAACCCTTTCTAAGGGTCTTTTATCATATGTAGATATTCTGCCCGTTAAAGGGTTTCTGTCATCAGATTTAACCCTTTTAAACCTGCTGACATTAGCGATGTGCTAATGTCAGCAGACCCTAACTGTGGTATTATTATGTTTATTGGGGGCCCCCTTACTGTGATAATCTTACTTTTGTTATATGTAAATGAGCCCCTAGGAGCAGGGGGGGGGGCGTTGCCCCTGCTCCTAGAGGTTCCGTTTTCCTACCTCCTTCCACGCCCCGAGGTCCTTGATTGACAGGGCCAGCGCTCATCTTCTCCGGCCAGCCCTGTGTGCTGGGGAAATCTCACGCATGCGCAGTGCAGCACACAGGGCCGACAGCAGGACACGAACGCTGCCTGGCCCTGTCAATCAAGAACCTCGGGGCAACGCCCCCGTTTTTTACCGAGGAAAAAACTCTGTTGGCTACAGGTTGGGAGTCACATTTCAAGTTTCTTTAAAGGGATATTTCAACTACAGAATGTTATTTTTTGTAATTCATTGGTGGGAAGGGGATTTATCAAGCTCTGCATTCCAGAAATCTGGCATAAAAAAGTTGCAAAATAGGGTTTTGCAACTTTTTCAGCTTATTTGCAAAAAAATAAAATAAAATAATCGAGACATTTGGTATTTTTAACACCACTCAATTCAGTTTTTTAGACTGTAGAGCTGATTCAACAGATTTATCAACTGTGACTTTAAAAAAAAAAAAAATTGCAACATTTTTGCACTATTACTCCAGTTAAGGGTTAGCGTGGAAAGTGGAGTAACATTTCAAGATAGATGCACCAAATTTACAAATGTCATGCAACATTTGATAAATCTGGCTTAAATTACAGCTACATGGACTCAGTAAAACTGATTTTAAATTCAAGGTTAATCTCCTCCAATATTCATAGAAAACAATTTGATTTGGGGGCAGGTTTCTTCTTGATGTTGGCAGTACTATGCCATTTAAAGCTGAATATGATATATTGTCCTTCTGTAGCAGTCACACAAATGATGAAAACTTCTATATAAATTGCAAATCCATTGTTAGTTTACTGTTGTTGTAAGGGGAAGATGTTATCTCGAGGGTAATCCTCATGATAAAGGTAGGTGTTATACTAGGATAACAGTATGACAGCTCTATTGTTGTTTTGATAGGTCTAGATAAAGATGCCCACAGAGGTCACAGCGAAAGTCAAGTGAGGCTGTTTGCTGTGCTAAAAGTCCAAATAAAGAGAAAGGCAAACAGCCAGGACAGGAAGTAGAATACAAGGAGTGATTTAGAAAAAATTAATCAGAAAACCATCAACCTGTTTTTTTCCATAAAAAACATCACATAGAATATTCACATATAGCCTGTTAATATGTGTTACAAACATTCTGATGGAAGTGTTATTTTAAAAGGGTTGGACTGAACACTGACTACAGGTGACACTAGAATAGTCTTCCTTTATGTGGAAAAGAGCTATTTCTACGGTAAAGAAAGGAAACCTTGCATGATGTGTTTTTTTTAGCAAGCTATAAAGATAAGATATCTATACCTAAAGGGAACCTGTCATCTCCGAAACACCCCCTGAACTAGAGTAAGCGGTGTATAGTGTAAGTGACGTCAAGTCCGGTTATGTAAGTTTTATCTTCATACTCTCTTCCATTCTGACGCTGTGCTCCCACAAACCTACAGTAAAATGCACTCAGTGGACTCCAGTGCTCACTCACATAATGGAGAGGACTCAAAAAAGGGTCCACTTAATGCATTTTACTGCTGGTTTGTGAGAGCACAGCGTCGGAATGGAAGTGAGTATGAAGATAAAACTTACATATTCGGATTCCGCATCACTTACACTATACACCGCTTACTCTAGTTCATAGGGTGTTTCGGAGATGACAAGTTCCCTTTAAGGGCAGACTGCTTGGTATTGTAGCGTAGCTGAGCTGCGCCTAGGCCATGGGACCAAGGAACGTGAGATCACATGGCCTAGGTACAATGATTGCTAATCTCCAGCACTCCAGCTGTGGTGAAACTATCACTCCCAACAAGCTCTATTCATTTCTATAGAGCTCTGAGAACAACCAAGCAAGTGTGCATATTGGGAATTGTAGTTTTACCACAGCTGGAGTCCCAGAGGTTAGCAATCACAGGCCTAGGAGGAGGCCTAAGCATTCATGGAGCATGGTGGCCTCTTCATACAGCTGATTAGTGGGGGAACCAGGAGTCGCACCCCTGCCAATCTGATATTCCTGACCTATCCTGATGATAGGGAACCTCTTTAAGTTCAGGTAAGACACATACTTTGCCATGCAGTGGGACCAGTTTTAGCTGCTGGTCATTTGGACAAGGACTTTTTATTCATCCCATATTTATCTCCTCTCATGAAGGTGGTTTCTTTATGCCAATGTCAATTGCTAATCTAGCTGTTGTGCTACTAAATAGTTCGTTTTTCAGTGAAAACTTTCCACAGGGTGTTCCAGAATTTTAAAAATGACCATTTCATTCAGTGATAGCTGTAAAGATTCCTATGTACTGGCAGACAGTTTTATAATACTCTAAGGGAAACCACAGACATAGATCTGTATGCAGAGATTTATCAACGTATCTATGCCAGTTGTATGGCATTAAGATATGTGGCGTTCAGAATGTGTTCCATATTTATGTAGCACTTTTTTCTGACATAGATGTTGAATACAGAGGGTGAAATGGAGGATGACTTGTTTTTTAACAATTTCTTTCTTTATTATACATTTTTGTATAGCTGCACCATTTGTTTTGTGTTGCCTAAAACGCACACATACTTGGGGACTTGATTGGGGCAAGGGTGCCCATACTAAGTCTTGCTATGGAGACTGTAAGATCAGTCTACTCTCCTGGTAGCTCTGGCCTCCATAGTGTAGGCTATTTTTGGTTGACAGCTGTTCCACTATAGCAAAAAGCAAACCACAGCAAAACCCACATTTAACATGCAGTTTTTAATGTGACAGTAAAGAAGTATTATTTAAAGTATCATTTCTAGGAAATATTTCTAGAACTGCTTTTTAAAGAAAACTATTGTGTCCAGAACAGCATTTTTTCCCCCCCAGTGGGATTGAGTGAAAGAATTGCCACAATTACACCTTACAAACTGTAACGTAAAAGTATCAGGAAAAAATACTTCCAATGCTTCCTTCACACATTTTTAATTTACATTTTTTTCATGCATTTTCTTCATTGATATAGAGAAATGGGGGGAAATGCATAAAAAAGTCACACCTAGACGATTCTGTATTTGGACAAAATGTCATTGACCGAAAAATACACAAAAAGTGAAAAAAAGGGTAAAACGATACAAGCAATGTTTGTGGTATGTTTTATATTTCTATATTGACTTTCAACTAACAGTGTTTTTTTACAAAACAAAGTGCAGGAAAAATGTTAGGAAAAACAATTTACAAAATGTGCTTTTCTTTTAAAACCTCACTAAGAGGGTTTGTTTAAGAGGGTTGAAAAAAGGTCATCCCTCTTACCGCAAGTGTATTCTTTTACATGTAAACCTGTTGCTAGGGGATACCATGGGTTACCTGTGCCATGTAACTGCACCTTTGATGATACGCCATGTGTACCATGCCTTTAAGCTGATGTGAGATGCCAGCAAGGTTGTGTGCTAATATGGTCTTGGTATTGAAGAAACACTAGTGTAATGTAAAAAGGTGTTGTGCTAATGTGGCTGAAATGCCCTGTGCACAGGCCCTGAATATAGCTGGAAGCTGGTAGGAAATGTCACAGGCAGTCACAGTATCACCACTCTGGGGAGTTGTGTTCTATTGGGCAGGATGTGACGGCCTTTGAGATTAAATCGTGACAATCCAAAATGTCAGTTATAACCCTTGGATAAGGTGCAATAGAACCCACTCAAATCAAAAGAATTGTAATAATAGAGGGTTGACACTTAAAACATAACTTTTACTATACATGATTAAGATAATAGCCCACAAACAGTTATTCTAAAAAGTAGTGGTACACCTGAAGCTACAGCCTGGTACACAAGAAGGAGAGCGCCACTACTAAGTACATATAGTGCCACACTCATCAAAGCCCTAATCTAGGGATACTGGGTCTCTACCCCTGAAAGGCCCTATAAATCACTAGGAACTAGAATTGAGCGAATGTGCTCATAACGAGCACTGTACTGCTCAGATACCCTGCGCTTGAATGGCCGCAGCAATCCGGATTCGTCCTCCTCACCTGACTGCAAGTCAGTGGGGATGGATCCGTTTGGTATGACACACTCATGTCAGGAAAAAACATTTAACAATGAGTAACACAACATGATACAAACACAAACTGTCCCGACGTGTTTCTTTGGTTATACATCACCAAAACTTCAGGGGACCGATATTCAGATGGAAGTAGGACCAGCGCTGGTTTTCTAACTGGACCCCACAGAGGTCGCCACCAGTCTTAATGAGTTACAGCATGCAGTGTCCTGCACCGGTGAAGCGTATGGCATCCACCTGTGGCCTTTGAGATTAGACTCACCTGTGATATAAATGTATTGCACTGTATGATATGCTGCATTGTACAGTCATGGCCAAAAGTTTTGAGAATGACACAAATCTTATATTTTCACATGATCTGCTGCCCTCTGGTTTTTATGTGTGTTTGTCAGATGTTTTTATCACATACAGAAATATAATTGCGATCATATTATGAGTAACAAAAGCTTATATTAACAGTTAGAATGAGTTAATGCAGCAAGTCAATATTTGCAGTGTTGACCCTTCTTCTTCAGGACCTCTGCAATTCTCCCTGGCATGCTCTCAATCAACTTCTGGACCAAATCCTGACTGATAGCAGTCCATTCTTGCACA
The DNA here is from genome assembly GCA_900303285.1 of Rhinella marina. NCBI lineage: Eukaryota > Metazoa > Chordata > Amphibia > Anura > Bufonidae > Rhinella > Rhinella marina. Next base: position 47,867 of record ONZH01019868.1, read on the forward strand.
ATCAATGCTTGCATTTTGTCAGAATTTGTAGGTTTTTGTTTGTCCACCCGTCTCTTGATGATTGACCACAAGTTATCAATGGGATTAAGATCTGGGGAGTTTCCAGGCCATGGACCCAAAATCTCTATGTTTTGTTCCCTGAGCCATTTAGTTATCACCTTTGCTTTATGGCAAGGTGCTCCATCATACTGGAAAAGGCATTGTTGATTGCCAAACTGCTCTTGGACGGTTGGGAGAAGTTGCTCTCGGAGGACATTCTGGTACCATTCTTTATTCATGGCTGTGTTTTTAGGCAAGACTGTGAGAGAGCCGATTCCCTTGGCTGAGAAGCAACCCCACACATGAATGGTTTCAGGATGCTTTACAGTTGGCATGAGACAAGACTGGTGGTAGCGCTCACCTCGTCTTCTCCGAATAAGCTGTTTTCCAGATGTCCCAAACAATCGAAAAGGGGATTCATCAGAGAAAATGACTTTACCCCAGTCCTCAGCAGACCACTCCCTGTACCTTTTGCAGAATATCAGTCTGTCCCTGATGTTTTTTCTGGAGAGAAGTGGCTTCTTTGCTGCCCTCCTTGAGACCAAGCCTTGCTCCAAGAGTCTCCGCCTCACAGTGCGTGCAGATGCACTCACACCTGCCTGCTGCCATTCCTGAGCAAGCTCTGCACTGCTGGTAGCCTGATCCTGCAGCTGAAACACTTTTAAGAGATGGTGCTGGTGCTTGCTGGTCTTTCTTGGGCGCCCTGGAGCATTTTTTAGCAACAATGGAACCTCTCTCCTTGAAGTTCTTGATGATGCGATAGATTGTTGACTGAGGTGCAATCTTTCTAGCTGCGATACTCTTCCCTGTTAGGCCATTTTTGTGCAGTGAATGATGACTGCACGTGTTTCTTTAGAGATAACCATGGTTAACAGAAGAGAAACAATGATGCCAAGCACCAGCCTCCTTTTAAAGTGTCCAGTGGTGTCATTCTTACTTAATCATGACAGATTGATCTCCAGCCCTGTCCTCATCAACACCCACACCTGTGTTAATGGAGCAATCACTGAAACAATGTTAGCTGGTCCTTTTAAGGCAGGGCTGCAATGATGTTGAAATGTGTTTTTGGGGATAAAGTTCATTTTCTAGGCAAATATTGACTTTGCAAGTAATTGCTGTTAAGCTGATCACTCTTTATAACATTCTGGAGTATATGCAAATTGCCATTATAAACACTGAAGCAGTAGACTTTGTAAAAATTAATATTTGTATCATTCTCAAAACTTTTGGCCATGACTGTATATGGGTATGTTGTAAAACTGCACTGTTAATGCAGCCATCTAGTGGTCAATTACGTTATTGCTGATTAATATTATGTGTGGATGCACAAAACTGTTTTGGTTACATGATGAAATTTTGCAGGTCCTCATACTATATAGTGAGACTACATACCTGTAAGAGTTTAAGCAAAAGTGAAGACAAGCCTTATAGTCAGACTGAGTGAGACTGAGTGAAAGCTATGAGATGCTGCAGATTCCTGCATGTAGCTAGGTAGTAGTGGAGGTGAATGGCACTAGCCATAAAGGTGAACTATGTCACTGTCAACATAGGGCAAAATATTAAGGAGAAATCGCTGGTATAGGCAGTAGCGTAGCTCAGGAAGTTCCCTTGTATACTTCCCACACAGTCCAAGCAGCAAAAGAGCCCATCCTTCCTTTATTTCATCATTATTCAAAAAGTGTAATCAACACATACCAAAGTCCATGTTTTTAAAAGTCCAAAGCAAAGCAAGGACTTTTAAAAACATGGACTTTGGCATGTGTTGATTACACGTTTTGAATAATGATGGAATAAAGAAGATGTTAATATAATAGAGTGGGCTTTTTTGCTGCTTCAATATAGGGCAAAAACACAGCTGAGGAGAGCAGAGGCCGTAGCTGAGAGGTAAAAAGAAGCCATCTAGACTGTGCATCTTGATAGCAGCCAAGGCCTGCATTGTAGTCAGGCCTGTGACCAAGATCAACCAGCCTTCTGCCTGTGAGGTGCACTGTATGACAGGCTGTGTGCAAAACTGTGTGAAGGGCATAAGGTGATTGAGGACAGAATGCAGAATGCTAGTTAGGGCAGAGACACCACAACCTGAGAGTGCTTGTTGGAGCCTGTGCAGTGTAATGTAATATTGATCCATGTGGAGAGAAAGATGATCTGACAATTGCAGATACAATCATCTTGTTACTGCCAAAGTGTTGATGCTCAGGGAGCTGGGATGTATTAGAACTCAGAGGGAGAGTGACTTAACCCTTTCTACCCCGGAGGTTTTTTCGGTTTTGCGTTTTCGTTTTGCGCTCCCTGCCTTGATACAGCCATAACTGATATATTTTTCTGTTCACACAGCTGTATGAGGGCTTGTTCTTTGCAGGACAAGTTGTACTTTCCAACGCCACCATTTAATACTGCATATGGTGTAGTGGGAAGCGGGAAAAAATTTCCAAATCGGGTGAAATTGCAAAAAAAATGCAATTCTGCCACAGTTTTACGGGTTTCTTATTTACGACGTTGGATATGCATTAAAACTAACCAGTTACTTTCATTCTACTGGTTAGTATGAATCCAGTGATACCTAATATGTATAGTTTTTCTTGCGTTTTGATAGTGATAAAAAAATTTATAAAGTTGGACATTTGTTTTTTTCCATTTCTTGACCCCTATAACTTTTTGGTATTTATGTGTACGGAGCTGTATGGGGGCTCATTTTTTGCGGGGAGATCTGAACTTTTTATTGATACCATTCTGGGGTGTGTATGACGTTTTGATCATTTTTTATTAAATAAAAAAAAAAAGCGTCAAAAAATGGCAAATCGGCCATTTTTACGCTTTTTTTCCGTTTCGCTGTTTTCCGTAGGGGAAATAATTTTTTATATTTTTATAACATGGGCGTTTTCGCACGCGGCAATACCCATAATGTGTATTTTTTTTATTTTTGTTAATACTTTTATTTAAACTTTTACGTTTTTTTTTAAACTTTATTTTTTTTACAGTTTTTTATAGTTCCCATAGGGAACTATAACTAGCAATCATTTGATTGCTTATATCATAGAATCCAATGCACTTCCATTGGAGTCTATGATGATTTTAGTGCTTTCCTATGGAGCCCTATTAAAGGCAAGGGCTCCATAGGAAAGCCTATGCAGCAGCCTCCTGTCATTTACTATGACAGGGGCTGCTGCAGGCACGCTCCGGCTCCTCCGATCGCCACACGGGGAGCCAGAGCAACACCAGATCGCAGCACCCGAGGGGTTAAATGTCCGTGATCGGCATTACTGCCGGTTGCGGACATTAGCCGCGGGTGTCTGCTAGTGGGAAAAGCAGGTCACCTGCGGCCATCACGGAGCGGGCGCCATCTTTAAAGTCCCGGCCAGCGCCGTACTAGTACGGCGCTGGTCGGGAAGGGGTTAAAGGAGTTTTTCAAGATTTTTTTAAACTGATGACCTATTCTTTGGATTGGTCATCAGTATCTGATTGGTGGGAGTGCGGCACCTGGAACCCCCGCTGATCAGCTGTTTGGGAAGGCACCGGTGATGCAGTAGTGCTGTGACCTTCTTGCAGCTTTGCATAGACCATGTGAAATGTGAAGTCACATTCATTGGTCACATGGCCTAGGCGCAGCTCAGCCCCATTGAAGTGATGTGAATGGGGCTGAGCTGTGATACCAAGCGTACAATGTACAACGCTGTGCTTGGTGAGCTGAGAAGGTCGAAGTGCTACTGCAAGCACCGATGCCTTCTCAATCAGCTAATCAGCGGATGTCCTGGGGGTCGAACCCCCACCAATCAGATACTTATGACCTATCCTGAGGATAGGTCATTAGTATAAAAGTCTCGGAAAACTCCTTTAAAACCTTTTAAAGAACAGTGTACCAATTTTACTTGTTGCTCAGACTGAGACTGTGCCCTCACTGAGAGACTCTGAGACTGTATGCTCATTGCTTCTTGTAAGACTATAGCCATAAGGCCTGCTGCCTGTCAAAAGGGCATTGCTGTTGCCAATAAGCCTGTTGCCCTAAGTCATACCTCTCAACTTTTGAAAAGAAAGAAGAGGGACTTTATGTGCGACACTTCCCGTGGCAGATTTTTTTCTGCACTAGGCCACACCTCTAACTCCGCCCAAAACATAACTAAACACCTAATCCCACCCAGTCCCCTAAATGTCCCCACATAGTAATTATTTATCCTTTATGCCACCACACAGTAATTATGCCAGCATTGTGCTCCTTTCACAGTAGTTATGACCAGATAAGTGCCCCCTCACAGTAGCAATGGCCAGATACGATATGTGCCCCACACAGTAGCGATGCCCAGATATGTGCCCCCTCACAGTAGCGATGTCCAGATAGGTGCCCCCTCACAGTAGTTATGGCCAGATATGTGCCCCTCACAGTAGCAATGCCCAGATATGTGCCCCCTCACAGTAGCAATGCTCAGATATGTGCCCCTCACAGTAGTTATGGTCAGATATGTGCCTCCTTACAGTAGCAATGCCCAGATATGTGCCCCCTCACAGTAGTATTGGCCAGATATGTGCCCCTTCTCAGTAATTATGGTCAGATTGTGCCCCTCACAGTACCTATGCCCAGATAGGTGCCCTTTCACAGAACCTATGCCCAGATATATTCCCCCTCACAGTAGTTATGTCTAGTTATGTGCCCCTTCACAGTAGTTATGGCCAGATAGGTGCCCCCTCAAAGTAGTTATGCCAGATAGATGCCCCTTCTCAGTAGTTATGGCCAGATATGTGCCCCCTCACAATAGTTATGGACAGATATCTGCGCCCTCTCAGTAGTTATGGCCAGATAGGTGCCCCCTCAAAGTAGTTATGCCAGATAGATGCCCCTTCTCAGTAGTTATGGCCAGATATGTGCCCCCTCACAATAGTTATGGACAGATATCTGCGCCCTCTCAGTAGTTATGGCCAGATAGGTGCCCGCTCACAGTAGTTATGCCCAGATATGTGTCCCCTGACAGTTATATGCCCAGTAAAGTGCCCCTGACGGAAATATGCCCAGTAAAGTGCCCCATGACAGTAATATGCCCAGTAAAGTGCCCCCTGATAGTAATATGCCCATTAAAGTGCCCCTTTCACAGGCAGTAAAAAAAATAAACTCCACATACTCACTGCGTTCCACAGCAGCAACAGCAGGACACATGGAGCAGCCGGCCGGCCCCACCCCCTGCCCAGACCTGCAGTGTGGAGTACCGAGAGGGGGGAGGAATGATGAAGCAGAGAGTGGAAGGATGGCTCTAGCTTCATCACTATAGGCAGCTGTCTCTGCTTCCTATGGAAGCGGTGACAGCTGCCAGAAAGCGGGACATACCTTCCCCGTACCGGGACTGCAAGACAGCCACTGAAATCCGGGATTGTCGTGCCGGATCTGGGACGGTTGGGAGGTATGCCCTAAGTGAGACCAATAAACTGCTTTGTTTAGATCCGTGTCTACGGTGAAAAAAAATGTTAGAAACATATACATTATAACAAAATTAAAAAATGCCACCAATTTAATGAACAACTGATTTGAATGCTGTTAAAAAATGTGTCAAGGAGGCCTTAAAGAGGGTTGTCCAGTACCATTGATGGCCTATCCTCAAGATAGGCCATAAAAATCTGATTGGCGGGGCTCCGACACTCCCCAAGCAATCAGTTGTTTCAAAGAAGCTATGGTGGTGGAAGTCGGAACCAGAACTACACAGGTCCATCCATTGTCCAGTAGGTGGAGCTTGTAACTGCAAGGCTGGTCCCATGTGGGAGCAACACAACAGTAAGGGCTCCGTTCACTTTACAATAGACATTGCTGTGTAATTCTGGTGCCAACTTCTGGTGCTGGAACTACTTTGAAACAGTTGATCAGTGGGGAAGGCCGAGCGGGGTGTCAGAGGATAGGACAACAAGACACAGTCAGAATCATGAAGTCTAAACAAAGAAAGCAAAATATATTTCAGGAAGTCACAAAAAAAACATAGAACATCTTCTAGGGGTCTGCAGGCGATTTTATCTCAGCTAAAATCATTAACCGTTACAGATCAGTTAAACACATTGTGCCGAAATTCCATATAACATGCATAAAGATCAGTTCAGGACAAGTTGGTGTGACCGAAATACAAATATTCCGTATAAATCAAGATAATTTAAATTGTGAGATCTCTTATAAAGAACCAAGGAGCAGAAGTGACTAGTTCCAAAGGCAGACTGGCTTACTGGCCACCTGGCACCAACGGCATATGTCCCATCAACCTCGGCCTAGCTACGCCCTTGGTCCTATCTTTCAACCTTCCTAGCTACTTCTGTATTGTAGAACCCAAAGGTCACACACTGGTAAGGAGTTTCTACTATTATTTCTAACTGGGGAACCTGAAAGAGTAAAGATTTTGAATGACTCTTTGTCCATTTATATATTGCAGATATCATATTCTCAATGGTCTAGCTTTTTGACTATTTCCTGAGTTTACATTTGGTCAGCCGTATAATGACCCAATGGGGCATATTTACTTACTGTTTTAGGTCTGTTTCACATTTACGGTAAAGAGATCCAGCAGGCTGTTCCACCCTGCAACACCCTGCCGGATCTGTGAATATTTTGCACTACCTTGTGCTGACAAGATACCGCCTGATCCTGTTCACTATAATGGGGACTGGCAGAGATTCGACCGCTACTCAGCAAATATGCCGAGAAGCAGGCGGACGAAAACTGCTGCATGCAGTGGTATTTGTCTGGCTGCCACTCGACATATCCACCATGTAGCGGCCAGATCTCCTGGAAGGTATCTTGGCAGTGCACCGTTGCTTCCGGTATTCACAGATCCGGCAGGCTCCCGGTCGGAACAGCCTGACAGATCTATTTGCCTCAAATGTGAAACAAGCCTTACACTCTTTTCTAAGCATTTTATGCCTCTTCCACCAAGGGGGCATGGCTTCATGGGGAAAGGGGGCATGGACTAAATGCAGCCCTGTGCAGCAAAATTTTGGTGCATTGTTAGAGTGTAACTACACCAACTTACAGGTGTAAACTTAGGCTAAAAAACTGTTTTGCCGCACGGACCAAATTTTGGTGCACAGAATAAATTCCGGCACATAAACACATTTTTGGAGAATGGAATTCTAGCATAAATCTGACACAGGATTTACGATACTCCAAATTTACAAAGGTCCATGCACCAGAATAGTAAATTTGTCTAATATTAAGACTGTGATTTGTATTCTTGGACCACACTATTAGTAATTCTGCCCCAATATTTCTCTATGTCTTTCATCCCACAGACAGTTGTCAGCAGCTGGACAGCAGTCTAGATTCGGAACATCAGACGGGAGCAGTAAATGATGACCTGGATGACTCCCAGATCCGGTTGCAACTGAAACGCAAACTTCAGCGTAATCGAACTTCATTCACTCAGGAGCAGATTGAAGCATTAGAAAAAGGTCAGTGGATTTTAAGTGGTGAAATTTGTGCTTATCAAACTCATTGGACATAGGGTGAGAAGAAATATGGAACCATCAGAGGCCTACATAGAGGGATCCACAGTAAACATAAAGATCAGGCTCTTTTCAGGTTCTATCTGACCCTAGTACACACTACGGACAACAGTGGTTAGATAGGTCTTGGTTACCATCCAAACTAATATGGCTGTTTGATAGGGGCCGAAATTTGCATTCACCACACAAAAAATATTGTGGGAGTTCTACTTTAATACAAGGCACTTACTAATGTATTGTGATTATCCATATTGCCTCCATTGCTGGCTGGATTCATTTTTCCATCACATTATACACTGCTCGTTTCCATGGTCACCACCACTCTGTAATCCAGCAGAGGTGGCCGTGCTTGCACAGTATAGTAAATAAATTTGTATTGGCTTTTTCTTATAGTGTGCAAGCAAGGCCACTGCTGATATGTTGCAGGGTGGTCGTAACCATGCAAACAAGTATATAATGTGATATAAATCCAGCCAGCAAAGGAAGCAATATGCATAATAACAATACATTAGTATGTGGTTTGTATCAACTTCCTCTACATAATAAATGCTCCTTGCTGGAGTGAGACAACCCCTTTAAGTATTAAACAGTTCTCCTTGAAGGTTGCTCCTGCTCTTAGTAGCCATTTTGTACTTTGGCAAATAGATGAGGGTCCTGAAAGAGGTATTCCTTTACTCAGAATTTTGAAAACTCAATTGAAAATGTCTTTTCTAAACCAAACTACTCATTTAAAAAGGATTGACTAGCCATAATAACCTAATTTTTGTAGATTCCTTTGTGTTAAATAATGGCAATAGTTGAGCAGTTGCTCTCCAGGTTTGTACCTGGTATTTACGCTACAAGTGAGCACATTTACCAAGAGACCTATAGAGGAAACTGTCTGCAGACATGGTTTATGACTTGAGAACCACAACCTCATGTTCCATGTGGCCAAGCGGACCCGATTTAAACATGTGGTTTCCCAAGGTGCAGATACCAAAATGTTTAGCAGGTGATGGGCACAAGTAGATAATATTAAGGATATCCCTGAGTCTTTTAACAACATCTTAAAGGGTTGTCTAATGCCAGAAAACATGATTGGTGGTCTGCAAATGTAAGAAACATAGAGAAACATACTAATATATTATCATTTTCAAAACTTCGCTTATGGCCCAATTCCACCCTTGGTAATGTGGTCCCAAAAGTCCAGAACTTCTCCTGTAATCTGTGTACCTACAGTTGGGGCAAGGTTGTACAGTAGTTGTCCCTGAGCCCAAGCGGCTCAGGGGACCCAAAGACAAAATAAAGATATACGAATGTTACCTCTGTACTGTCACATTGCTGTATGCTTTTGTTATGATGCTGTGTTTATTATGTATCCCTACGATGTGACACCACAGTTCTGTGACATCACTGTCAGCACTGATCTCATACTATGACATTACTGTGTGCATTGTTTTCATAATGTGACAGTGCTGTGTGATGACTGTGCTACAAGTTTCCAGTGTTTCCTCTATTATCTATTATACCCATCAGAGATGAGCATGTCTCATTAACAGGGCTTCTTTACCTGTGGCTTTGCTTCGGAGCAGCATCTGCACAGGTGCTGCACCTACACAGACACTGCTCCTAAACAGCAGGCAGAAAATTGTCAGGGCCAGGCTAAATGCCCAGCCCTGTCAATCTTGCAGCAGGTTGGTGCTTCTTCCCCTGTGGGGACACCCCGACAAATTGATTTGCTCATCTCAAATCTCTGTATAATCTCTCTACAACAACATAACTGTATTCATTATCTCTGCACCGTGACATCACTATGACTATCATCATCTCATTTCTGTATTGATCATGATCTGTGAACTGTGACATCACTGTTTATTATGTACATATGGTGACATCACATGTTTATTATCCTTGTACTTAAACAGTCACTGTATTTATTATACAGTGGTCCCTCAAGTTACAAAATTACTTGGTTCCTGAGTCCATAACTGTAGGGAAAACCAGTAATGGGTTCCAAAGCTGAAAAATGTCATCCCAGAAAAATTGAAGTTTTAAGAAAAGTAAGCAGATAACCAAGACAAAAAAGCAAGTCCTTAATAAAACAGACAGGAAAAGATGCTGGAATCTGTAAATGACTTTCTATGGTGAGGACTTCTTCAGGGACTTGCATAGTACATGGATGTACCAGAAAAATAAAATGGAGTCGCCGCTCAACTGGTGTCCAAAGGAGCAGCTCATCTTGGCACAGACAAGGGGCAGGACAGAACATTTAGTACCAAGGAGGAATTACTAGACATGGCCCAGAAAAGACCAATGTTGAAAATATTGTATCCTGAGGCCATTGTATCTCGAGGGATCATTGTACTTGTGGTTGGATATCATTATTTTATTAGTGGTCAAGTGGAGACATGGATTCTCCAGGTTACTAATGAATATGGGTTAGCACCTACCCAGGTAGTGGAGTCAAAAAGATTGGGTGTTTTTTACCCCAGTAAGGAGGTATGGACTTTCCTACAGAAAATTGCTAGGTTGATACCTCGGGAGTAGTCAGCAACACTGGAGTCTCCAAATTTACGTACTAAGGCGGTAGGTAGGAATCGTGGTCAGAAAGAGCAAGGGTCGGGGTAGACAGAGTTCAATTGAAAGCACAAGTCAGGCAGAGGTCATAATAGGCAGCAGACATGAGAAATTGATCAGCAAAACAAGCTGAGTCATAATTGGAGGGGACAGGAACAAATTTATCATAGAATGCTAGGAACCAATTAGACCTTATTATTCAAGCCTCATGTACTGTTGAAGAAACTCTTATAAACCCACTGGCCAGGGTTAGGGGTGTTATGCAACTAGTAGGCAGGGCAATTTGGCGTCAGAAGAGGGTGGCAGCTGAGAACAGAAGGTGGGTACTGGGAGAGGTAAGCCGGCTTATGATTACACTTATGATCATTATCCAGGTTCCATGACATTATTCCTGTGAAATGACATCACTGTGAGCATTTTCAGGACATGACCTCTAAGAACTGGTGCTTGCAATGGCCAAATTGCTGCCTTGTCACATTGCATGCAAAGTTGGGTGTTGGCCATTTAAAGAGTTTGCGTCTTGTCCAGGAAAAATCAACCTACATCTTTGACAGGAAAGATTTGTAATCTCAAACTGCCTTTGATTTCCAGAATGAGAAGAGTCTATAGAGAGTTCAAAACCCCCTATGGCACCCCTCAGACGTTTCTGTTACTAGAAACCTGACACTATATTCACATTACACAGCCAATGATTTGCCTTGTGTCAGATTTCCAGTAACTGAAATCAAAGGGGTTTAAGCTCTTTATAGAGCATTTTCATTCTGGAAATCACGGGTGGTCGGAGATCCCTGACCTCAACAATGTGATTTTCTCACCTGTATCTATATATATATATATCATAATATTACTGTACACAGAAATCCCCTTTAAGAATCAATCTGCAGTCATACACTGTCTGACATGACAAGATCTCTACAAAAGCTAGACTTTTGCAAAATTAAAAAAAAGCGAGTGTCTATTATGTGTCAATTTGCACCTTCTGCACACACGTGCTGGTAAAGGAAGGAGTCAGTGGTGCAGAGAGCGGATGAGACCACAAGGCACCCAAGGGAAACCTACTGGGGTGAAACCAGCACTGTTTCCGCAGAGCAGCAGAGCTGAGAGAAGCTCTGCAATTACTCAGCAGCCTCCCAGACTTTTGCTGTACATCTAGAATTTTCCACTGTTATTTTCTTCCATTATATCAGCTCCCAAGTGACATTGTCATAATCGTGGTCACATGGATTAGGCGCAGCTCAGTCCCATTCAAGCGCATGGGACTGACGGTGAGAGCAATGGCCTCTTAGAACAGCTGATCAGCAGGGGTTCCGAAAATGTGGACCAACCATCAATGTGAGATTAATGTCCTATCCTGAGGAAAGGTCATCAATATCAAATTCCCAGAGAACTCCTTTTATTTAAAGCTTCTGTAATGTATCTATAGGAAATGCAGAGACTAAACTAGAAGCCTTCAGGTTTTTTTTTTGCAGACCCCATTCAGATAAACTGAACAGTTGCAGAACCTTCTGCAGCAAATCTACTGTGTGTGCGAATACAATACATATAGAACCTACTCAAATCTAGCTGATTGCACACAATGGTACAGGAAATTTTGCTTTGGGACCAGATATAGATTTTGCAGTGGGGCCCATGAGTTTCACTATCACATGTATGGTAATAGTATTATAGGGGATTCATTAAAATCATGCAAATTCATGTGCATTGACCTTGTGTTGTGGCATGTGCATCCATATACATCCACATTACGGAGTCTGGTGTATCTATCTTCGTGTGATAGAACATTGCGCAATATGATTTACTGAAAAAAACCTCTATGTGCTTGTATATGACGTATGAGTACAGTATGAGCCTATAGCAGGCTATAAATGCTGTACATTTCCATACAACAGCCTTTAATTCCTACCTTATCAAGGTCCCAAAATGTAGTAATGAGATGCAGTTTGGCAAATTGGCAAATTCAGATTCCTGATTTGGCCTTCTTTCTGGGCTACAAGTTGTCAGCTGTATCTCACTGCAACGTAAGGTGACAACCACTTTAAGAAAGTACTACTTTACTTCCTGTAGTATTGCATGAAGGAACCAAAAAGGTGGTGTACAACATGGCAACATTGTTACTCAACAAAATCATATAAACCATATAAACACAGAATCAGAAGGCACTAATGGCCTCAATCCATCATCTAGGTTTAGTCTAAGGGGTATTTCTGCCAGGCTATTGCTTCTTGTTTCCCATTCATGAGGGAAGCACAGTGACTATTCCTTTAAAGGGGTATTCCCATCTCACAAATGTAGTTTGTATAATTAGATATAGCCATACCAATATTATTACTAATAGAATGTATTTATATAAAATGTACCGTTTAGATTTTCCTATTTGTATATCCATTGTCCCACACACATCAGTCAGGCCGTCGCCCCTAGTTACGGCCACCGCGGCCATGTAGTAGTGGTGGCCAGCTTGTTCTTGTTCAAACCCGCTCTGAGGTATTGTGAATGCACATTACATGATCATGCGGAGACACATCTTAGGGTTGTAGCATTTTTGTCTGCACTTCCAAAACGCAGAGAAACGGATCCTGTTCCAAGATCAATTCATCTCTATGGAGTAGGATCTGTTTATAAAGTCTGCGTTTTGGACGGATCCTGACCATTGCGTTTTGGACTGGTAGTGTCCAAAACGCAGATGTGAAAGTACGCTAAGATGTGTCTCTGCATGCTCATGCAATGTGCTTTCACAATACAGCAGTTACCTCAGAGCGGGTTTGAACAAGAGCAAGCCGGCCATCACTATTACATGGCCGCGGTGGCCGTAACTAGGGGCAACGGCCTGACTGATGTGTGTGGGACAATGGATATACAAATAGGCAAATCTTCTAAACTGGTACATTTTATATAAATACATTCTATTAGTAATAATATTGGTATGGCTATATCTAACTATACAAACTACATTTGTGAGATGGGTATACCCCGTTAAGCATTAAATTGTCTGTTCATATCCCATTTTAAACTGCAATACATCTAAATGATAGTTTACGGCCTACGAAGATCATTTATCCCCTTTTCATAGGATAGATAATAAATTTATGATCTTTAGGGGTTTGACTGTTGGGACCATTAGCAATAATGGGAATGGGGACCACGAGTTCCCTTTGTGAATGGACTGGTATAGCAAATGCAAGGCCACCACTCCAGTCATTGTATATTGGATTACAGCACTCGGCTATCTCCATCAGCCCCAAAGAGTGGTGGCTGGGCAGGAGCATTACCGCTCTGGACTTAAAGGAGACTTGGGGACTCCTGTTCTTGTGACTGCTGGGGGTGCGACAGCTGGGACCATACATTTATCACCTATCTGATGGATCGGTAATGAATGTTGTTGATGGGCTAACCCCTTTTAGGTGCTTACTCAATATACAATGTGGGATTATACATAGCAGTATCAGGGTAGTTCTATAGTGGAGGTTTGCAGTGACTCCAGATTGGTACATGCCAGCAGGGCATCTTTTGGGCATCTCACCTGAAAATCCACTGCTTGGGGGAAATGAACCCTACATTGTATACAAAACCTGCTTGAGAAAGAGGAAGTGTGAACACAGCACCTGTCACAGGATGTTTTACAGACCTCCTCCCAGTCTGTTAGAGTGATACAGAAATATATAGCAGTAAACTATAATTACCATTTCATAAAAAGACTTAACATATTATAACATCTATTCAAGGAACTGAAACTTAGCTCCTGCATAAAGTGGAACATTAAATTGTCAAACTTGGTAAATCAAAGCTGCCATCTTATGTCACCATAGCTACTTCTTCATACAAAGTATAAACTGATTACAATTTCTTATTAGCAGTCAGTTATTTCTTAAAGGGTATTTTAAAAAGACTGCCACCATTAAAGGGGCTTTAAAGCTTGGGCCCCTTAGGACAACAAAGGCAGAGGACTGGACCAGTTATTGGGAATAAAAATTTGTATGAAGGTTCACAATAATTGACCTCCTATAAGGGGATGGCTGCAGGTTTTTGAAGTCTACACCAGATGTGGATTCAAAGAGGAGGATTCACATCTGTCCTTAATATGTTCTCTCCTTTTATGAACCACTCCTGATTTGGCTTAAAAAACCTGCACATGTGGCCATACCTGCAAGGTGCTGATCATCACCTTACAAAAGGCAAAGGCTTAGGCAATGCACTAAACCACAGGAGATGTGTGAGGTGGAGAGGTTAGGAGAGGTGGCTGTGGCAGTGAGGGTGGCTATAGCCCGCATCTAACAGTACTCTAGTGCTCCCCCATACTGGGCCTGCAGTGAGTGGAGGAGTTCAACCCTTCTTCTCCTTGTGGCACACCATGGATCTTCTCCTTGTGGCACACCATGGAATTTCAGGGTATCCTGTCTGCTGGTGGCTGGGGTGCCTTAAATGAGTTGTGGCGTGCAAGGCAGAAGAACAGGAGGTAGATGATGACAAGATTGGGTATAGAGACCAATAAGCAGGCCGGCTTAGTTATAGTAAAGTTAAGTGAAAGCTAACATGTTTAACTCGAATGCAGGTGGAGGTGAGAATTCTTAAGCTCATGGGTTGGTTTTCTACCACAGTTAATGAAAAATGTATTTATTTTACTATTTTACGAGACCAGGGCAGTGTTTGGGAGGCCTGGTGGACAGCTCAAGGGTCTAACTAACTATATACAGTATATATATATATATATATATATATATATATATATATATGTATATAGTTAGGTGGGAATCATGTGGTCTACCACGGCACAAGCTTGTTTTTTTACTTACCAATGTTGTCACCGAATTAGTTTGTTGTTGCACATAGTTTTGCTCCTAGAGCTTCAAGGACTACATGTCATATTACTAGGTGACTAATCAACTGAGATATTCTTGGAAACAAGTGACAGTAGGTTAGTTTAGTGGGGTTAAGCTATCTGCACACGGGTGCAGATTGTCTTGCAGAAATTCAGCACATACTTCTACATGAATTTGTGTGTTACGACACCAAATCCGCACCAAAAACAGTATGTGTTACTTGTGGTTTTTGGTCCAGATTTGATGCGATTTTGCCACAGATCTCACCCTTGCACTAAAAAGGGCGAAAATCTGCATGACACGCCATTTTCCACACAGAATGAAAAAGCAAAGTGTACATGAGATTTGTGATAACTCATACGCTTTGCTGGTACTGTATTACACTGCAGTTTTTCCCCGCATGAGAATCCACATGGAAAACCGTGCATAATCTGCACCATGTGCACGTAGCCTTGAGGGTTTGCAGGAGATATTTGTGGGGACAACTTGGTGAGAATTTCAGAATAGATCACTTTAGATCACACCTACTATGATGAATTTTCCCCTAGGTTACTATGCTAATGCGTGGTTGAGTTTGTTATTCCAGAATTAGGCTTACCTTTAGGCACATGTTGTTTTATTATATTATGTTGTCATTCCTTTTTAATGTGTTTCATGCACACCGTTGTGTCCATATTTTGGTCCACAAAAAATGGATCTACAAAATATGGAAACCTTCTGTGGACATTCTGCATTGTTATCACTCCCATCAATGAAATGAACTATTCTTGTCACAAGAATAGAACATATTGTATAATTTGTGAACAGACACATGTATACACAAAAAATAGATGTGTACATGACCCTATAGAAATGAATGGGTCAGTGTGTTATCCACAAAAAAAATGGGATAGTACACAGATGAAAAATACAGTTGTGTGCATGAGGCCTAACTAAAAACATTGGAACAAGCCCCACCATGAGGCATAATTCTGTAGTGTCTATGCACAAACCTACACACACAGCACCTATCCCACAGGTGACCTTGATTAGGAGGTACATATAGCTGTGCGGGCTCTTCCTCTCATCGGTTGCTGATGCACACAGAGGTAACTAGGAGCAGCACACTATATGTGCAGGGTCTGCTCTCCTGAACATAGATGCACAATCGCATAGGTAGGTATAGAGCAGGACCTGCCTGACTGAGACCACCTTGGTGCTGGTAGATGGGCACAGATGTGTTTTGATCAAAATATATTGGCTGAGAGTCTCAGATTTTATCATATCAGAACGATGGCTTAGTCCATATATTATATTGCATCTACTGTGTTGTTGCATTATTTTCAATTATATTCAAGATATGCCATAAATGCTTAATAGGTAGGGCTCCTACCTCTGGGACCCACTACCTATAGGGAGAATGGGACCCCTGTCCACTGTTTGCTCATGCAACGTGGCACCAGTTGTATCACCTTCAATGGAGAAGAGGCTGCACTTGAATGTTGCTTTCCCTACTGAAGTTCAGGGGGGTTATGGAATGAGCCATGTGCTGCACTTCATTGAAGGCACTGGCAAACAGGAGTCAGGGGGAATCCTTAACTTACCAATAGCTGTGCCCCAGATTACTACGGATAAATCACTGGTTTAGGGAATTCCATGCATTAATATATTTATAAAAGTAATACTCACCTTTCAAAACCCCTCTACTCTAGCAGTGTTGTTGTGCTCTAATCCTCCCCACTGCTGCAATGATGGCGTCTAACCAGGGGCGGATTGGCCATAGACCTTACAGGAAAATTTCCCGGTGGGCCGATGCCCAGGGGGCTGCCTGGGCATTCCTCACGGCTGGCCAGTGGAAGTTTTTGGGGATGTGTTTTGTGCTGCTGGCAGTATTTTGTGATGGACTGTGGTATTTGGCTCTGTTGGGGTGGTATAATGTGCCACAATATGGTATTTTGGCCTTCACTTCCATCAATTTGGACCTGACTACAAAACAGGGCCACTTTTAGTATTTTTTCCAGGGCCACTTTAAGTTCCCAGTCCACCCCTGTGTCTGACGTACGTATATTGCACATGACCACTGGAGCTAATCACTGGCCTCAATGGTATACACTACAAGACCATTAAGCCAGTGATTGGCTGCAGTGGTCATGTGTGGTATATGGTGGTGTCACTGCTGCAGCCATGAAAACAAAGTCTGGCATGGAGAATTGGATTGGTGGTGCTGGAACGGAGGGCTTTGGAACAATGAGTATTACTTTATTATTTTAATAACTTCCCACGTCATACATTTTATAAAATTTGGACGACTCCCTTTTTTAAAGCAATCATTTTTATTGTATTTTGAAGCTTGAGGCAAATATTTTTGCATTATTGTGATGTCTACTGTCTGTTACACCAATTCACACTCCCCTCACATTGTAGTCCGCCCGGCTGGATACCACTGTACAGGCTAAACCGATTGTGTAGGTAAAGAATGGCAGGAAACAGATGGAGAAGAAAGCTTTCAAATCTTTGAAATAGACTATGTGGCAATGATCTCTTATCATCTTGTTTCTTTCTCTGAAGAGTTTGAGAGGACGCATTACCCTGATGTTTTTGCCAGAGAGAGATTGGCGGCAAAGATCGACCTGCCTGAAGCACGAATCCAGGTAAACCGAAATTAGGATTGGTAATGTCAGCTCCAGCCAGTATAAGCCAAACATTTTACCTGTTGACGTTCTCGTTAAAAAAGCACATTGTATCAAATATAAAGGGGATAACTATATCTCCTTATGGAGAGCGCCTAAATGGCTTGAGGAGTCTTATAGGCCAGGCAACTCTCCTCTATAATTCTGGGGAAAAAAGGATGCAAATGAGCTCTTAGAAAGCTCTGCCTCTAATGCCACAGATGTAAGGATTTTTTCCTACATCCGAAATGTGCAGCATTTTTATGCCTATTTTTTTATAACTGTAGGATGGTTTTAAAGCGCTAACAATAAAAACAATAGAGTTCTAAACAAGTGCCAGAGGATTATTCCAGATTCATCTACAAGGTAGCTATCCTACAAGTCAATGTTCGACCTTTTAAACGGGCCTTAAGACATGACCTAATTAATTGACTTAATTACTTAATCGGCTTAATTATTATCCAAGTCATGTCTCAAGGCCTGTTTAAAAGGTTGAACATTGATTTGTGGGATAGCTACCTTACATCTGGTGGCATTAGAGGTAGAGCTTGCTAAGGCTAGTTTCACACTAGCGTTTCGTTTTTCCGGTATTGAGTTCCGTCATAGGGGCTCAATACTGGAAAAAAACGCTTCAGTTTTATCCCCATTCATTGTCAATGGGTACAAAACTGAACTGAAGACAACGTAATGCTCCTAAATGCATTCCGTTCAGTTCATTTGCGTCTCCAGACCGGAGAGCAAACCGCAACATTCTGTGGTTTGCTCTCCGTCCTGGGGATCCGCACCAAGACGGATCTGTCATGACCCCCAATGTAAGTCAATGGGGACGGATCCGTTTTCTCTGACACAATCTGACACAATAGAAAACGGATCCGTCCCCCATTGTCTTTCAATAGAGTTCATGACAGATCCGTCCCAGCAATGTTAAAGATAATACAACCAGATCTGTTCATTACGGATCCACATAGTTGTATTATCAGTAATGGAAGCGTTATTGCTGAACCCTGCCAGCAATAACGCCAGTGTGAAACTAGCCTAAGAGTTCATTTGCATATCCTCTTATCAAATACAAAGTGATAGCATATTCCAACCCCTGTGACCCACACAAATCTGAAGAATGAAGGGGCCACAGCTCTGACTCAGCACTGCAGCACAGCTTTTCCCTGCACAGAGCCCCTCCGGACACCCACTCTGCAGGAGGACTGTGGCAATTTCCTGCACAGCGATGTGACATGGAGGGCTGCTGTGCAAAGTAAAACCAAGAAAGAGTTCACCTCACACACCCAATAATCAGCTGTAGCTCTCTCGCCGGAACTACAAAGCTCTGTCAAGTGTGTAGTGGACAAAGCTTATCACTGCAGTGCTGCTCCCAGTGACTTCAGGGGATTGAGGAAAGGTGTACTGCTTGTTTTTCTACTTTAGAAAACTATTTTAGAAAACTTGCTGCTTTTTTATTTGAAGAATCGGACAATGGGGGAAAGTTATCAAAACTGGTGTAAAGGAAAACTGGCATCATATTCCACCTTTCATTTTTTTAGAGCTCCTTTGGAAAATGAAAGGTGAAATCTTGGGCCAGTTTTCCTTTACACCAGTTTGATAAATCTTCCCCAATGCCTTCAACTGCTATGCTGAGTGTATTAATGAGAAATACATTTTGAAACCAGACTCAGAAGCTTTTTTATGTAAAATGAACATACCCACAGATACAAAAACAGTGATGTACTGTCACATTATATCACAGGTATGGTTCTCCAACCGGAGAGCCAAATGGAGACGAGAAGAAAAACTCCGAAACCAGAGACGACAAGCGGGTAATGCTTCCAGCCACCTTTCCATCAACAGTTCATTCTCCAGCAGTGTCTATCAGTCCATACCACAGCCCAGCAGCTCAGGTAAGACTGAAGAAATGCACTTTACAATCAGGGGAAGCAATGAACATAGTCAAGAGGAGAAACTCAAAAGGTGTTGTCCCATGACTTCCCATATGATCTGCTAGGGTTTATGGATATCATAAAGGAGGGCACTCCCATCTATTAGCAAAGACCAGTACCCACTCTGGAGGTCTCACCTCAACCGTGTAGTATATGATTTCCCTGCAGCAATGTGCAGAGCATAAGCACTGAGGATCTGCTGTCCATGAGTGATTCCATTTAAATAAAACATGTCACCTAGAATATTGCAGCCTGTAACATGATTATGAAGGTGTATATCTCTTTTCTGTGCAATGTGGAAAAAGTCTGAAAAAAGACTTAATCAACTGGCCAGGCTATGTAAACGATAGTCTTGATAGTCTAGAAACATGCCTGCCCCTTTCCCTCCCCTTAGTGTTTGATTGATAGGATGTCCAAATCCTTCACTGCCAGTTGCA
Organism: Rhinella marina; assembly: GCA_900303285.1. Classification (NCBI taxonomy): domain Eukaryota; kingdom Metazoa; phylum Chordata; class Amphibia; order Anura; family Bufonidae; genus Rhinella; species Rhinella marina. The sequence continues at coordinate 67,756 of ONZH01019868.1, forward strand.
TGAATGTAGTCTTGCACATGCGCAGGTAGGGCTGGGCGATTAATCAAATTAATTTGATTAATTCGCCCATTGCAAGCCTCACGATTTTATTTTTTAGGAAAATCGTGAATTCGATTTTCCTAAAATGGCGCCCGACATATAAAATAAAAAAAAATCTCTCACCTGTCCTGCGCCGCGGCTCCGCTCTGGTGTCCGGCGCTCCTCTTCTTTTCCGGGGCTGCGCTGCACTGTCCTGACCACGTACAGCGTCAGGACGTAGTGCGCGCACTCTGACCTGACGCTGCACGCAGTCAGGTGACAGTGCAGCGCTGGGAGAAGAAGAGGGGCGCTGGACGTGGAGCGCAGCCGCGGCGCAGGACAGGTGAGAGATTTTTTTTTATTATTATGATGGTGGCTGCTCTGAGGTCTGGAGGGGGCACTTTGAGCTGCTCTGAGGTCTGGAGGGGGCACTTTGGGCTGCTCTGAGGTCTGGAGGGGGCACTTTGGGCTGCTCTGAGGTCTGAAGGGGGCACTTTGGGCTGCTCTGAGGTCTGAAGGGGGCACTTTGGGCTGCTCTGAGGTCTGAAGGGGGCACTTTGGGCTGCTCTGAGGTCTGAAGAGGGCACTTTGGGCTGCTCTGAGGTCTGAAGAGGGCACTTTGGGCTAATCTGAGGTCTGATGGGGCACAGTGGGCTAATCTGAGGTCTGATGGGGGCACAGTGGGCTGATGTGGGGTCTGATGGGGTACAATGGGCTGATGTGGGGTCTGATGGGGCACAATGGGCTGATGTGGGGTCTGATGGGGGCACACTGGGCTGATGGGGGGTCTGATGGGGCACAGTGGGCTGATGTGGGGTCTGATGGGGCACAATGGGCTGATGTGGGGTCTGATGGGGCACAATGGGCTGATGTGGGGTCTGATGGGGCACAATGGGCTGATCTGAGGTCTGATGGGGGCACTTTGGGCTGCTCTGAGGTCTGGAGGGGGCACTTTGGGCTGCTCTGAGGTCTGAAGGGGGCACTTTGGGCTGCTCTGAGGTCTGAAGGGGGCACTTTGAGGCTGCTCTGAGGTCTGAAGAGGGCACTTTGGGCTGCTCTGAGGTCTGAAGAGGGCACTTTGGGCTAATCTGAGGTCTGATGGGGCACAGTGGGCTAATCTGAGGTCTGATGGGGGCACAGTGGGCTGATGTGGGGTCTGATGGGGCACAATGGGCTGATGTGGGGTCTGATGGGGCACAATGGGCTGATGTGGGGTCTGATGGGGGCACACTGGGCTGATGTGGGGTCTGATGGGGCACAGTGGGCTGATGTGGGGTCTGATGGGGCACAATGGGCTGATGTGGGGTCTGATGGGGCACAATGGGCTGATGTGGGGTCTGATGGGGCACAATGGGCTGATCTGAGGTCTGATGGGGGCACACTGGGCTGATGTGGGGTCTGATGGGGCACAGTGGGCTGATGTGGGGACTGATGGGGCACAATGGGCTGATGTGGGGTCTGATGGGGCACAATGGGCTGATGTGGGGTCTGATGGGGCACAATGAGCTGATAAGGGGTCTGATGGGGCACAACGGGCTGATGTGGGGTCCGATGGGGCATAATGGGCTGATGTGGGGTCTGATGGGGGCACAGTGGGCTGATCTGAGGTCTGATGGGGCACAACGGGCTGATGTGGGGTCCGATGGGGCATAATGGGCTGATGTGGGGTCTGATGGGGGCACAGTGGGCTGATCTGAGGTCTGATGGGGGCACAGTGGGCTGATCTGAGGTCTGATGGAGGCACAGTGGGCTGATCTGAGGTCTGATGGGGGTATAGTAGGCTTTTTTAATTTATTTTTTTATATTTTTACTAACATAAGAAAATCGAGATTTAAATCGTGAATTGTCCAAAATTAAAAAAAAAAAAATCGAGATTTTTTTTTTTGGCCATATCACCCAGCTCTATGCGCAGGCTCTCATGTGCAAGTGCCTGAGCATTGAGCTTTTGAAAACTACCTCACAGCGGAGTGGAACAGTGCTCAGACACCAGCATTACAGGGACACAGCACACAGGTAAGACTACATTCAAGCGTCCAGTAGTGAAGTAAAACCTATCAAACGCTAAGGGGAGGGAAAAGGGGTGGGTGTGCTTGACTTCAGATGAGAAGGCCACTGCCCCCTTGACTTCAAGACTATCGTTTACATAGCCTGGCCAGTTGAATGAAAGTCTTTTTTTTTTGCCGCATTGCACAGAAAAGACACAGACACCTTTATAATCATGCTACAGACTACAATAAGGTAATACTGCCGGTTAAATATGCATATAATAAGTGACAGGTTCCCTTTAAGGCCAGGAGAGGTTTTTGAAGAGGTTTTTGTGATCAGGTCAAGTTGTATGTGAGCCATGAGTTTTTATTTTTTCTGTAGTAAGATGGATATAAACATTTTGTTTTGTAGAAATTCGTTTTCACAGCATTCTTAAAGCTATGGATGTTTGGGATAGGTCTAATGGTTTAGGAAAGGGTTCCATAGGACAGACGGAGCACAGGAGAAGTCCTACAAACAAAAATGAAATTATGTAATGATTAAGGATGAAAAATGAAGAGCATTTCTACAGACCCCACAGCATGGCCGGACCTGCTCCATCACTGCCCCACTGGCTCTGCAGGTCTCCCCGCATCAACATTTGATTTGATGCTGGGCCCTGTGACCACTGCAGCTAATGCGCTGTGTGGCAGCACCCTAAGGGTACTGCCTCACAGCACAGTTGCGATGCAGTTGAAAACTGTGTGCAGTTACTGCATTAACAAACGTGCATTCACAACGCAGCTATAGAATTTAGCCAGTGTAGAGCCTAGCTGGCTCAATTATTTAACTGCGTTGTGAATGCATGTTTTTTGAGTCACAACTGTGCCAGCGCCTTCAGGTTCTTCTCTGAAGATCCTCATTTCCCTTGCAGAGATCTACAGCAGAAGTAGCTTAGCTTTTAAGGCAAAGTTTATACAGAGGTACTGATTATGAAAATCCAAGACCATTGCAAAGTTTCTTTTTTTCCACCGTCGGAATGATTTAAGAACTAACACTCACTTTCAGTGAAAGGCAGACAGTTGTGGTAAAGCACAGGATACATAAACTCATCAGATAGGTTAGTAGTTAGAGGCCAGTGTTGGTACTGAGAGATTAGAAGCATCTTAAATAAGTGCTTTGTTGTAAGAGTTATAAATATTTTACAGCTTCAAACCAGCACCTGGATCTGAATACTATTATAATTGCATGTAATTAAAAATTTAGTATAGCTATTGAGTTATTTAATAAATTGTATCTGTATAGCGCCGCCTGCTGTTTGTTCTTTTCCTTATTTCTCTGTCCACCTCATTGGGGTGGTCGCACACGCTCACTTTGTATCTTCAACTATGAACAGCCATATCTTCTATTAAAAGTTGTGGCAGTTAAAGGGAAAGAGCTACAGCAGAAAGGATATGCCACTGAGAACGGACACAACCCCTGATTAATGGGGAGATGTCTTGATCCATGTGAGGTACAGGGCTGGTTCTAGCTTTGTTAGAAAGAGATTATCATGTACTATATGATTTGATTTTGATTTTTTACATCAGTGATGGCATAAAGGAGGTTCAAGTAAAATATTCTCTAATAAATAATACCTATAAGATCTTTCCTTAAAGGGGTTGTCTCACCTCAAACATTGGGCTCATATCGCTATGATATGCCACCAATGTCAGATAGGTGCGGGTTCCACCTCTGGGACTTGCATCTATATCTAGAACAGAGCTCCCAAAGAGAACAAGAGCACACCGCACCTCCATTCATTTCTATGGGAGTGCCAAAAATAGCCGAGCTTGCCATGCCATTTCTGGCTGTTCCATAGAAGTGAATGGATCGGTGGTGGTGCTTGCATGTTGCACTCTGCTTGACTTTAGGCGTTCCATTCTCAAGATAGGTACATGTCCCACAGGTGTGACCCACACCTGTCTGACATTGTTGGTATATCCTAGAGATATGCCAACAATGTTTGAGGTGAGATAACGCACTAAATTTGTACCAGTTGATGCTTCTAGTTAGTCTCCACACTGCTCAGGAGATCTGGAAATGTATCTTCAGTGTTCCTCAACTCCAGTCCTCAGGGCCCACCCATTGGTCATGTTTTCAGGATTTCCTTAGTATTTGGTAGGTGATATAATTAGTGTCCATGCATCAGGACTTACCACATGTATTCATTCTGTGCGATATTCTGAAATCATGGCTGCCAGGTAGGCTCTGAGGACTGGAGTTGAGGAACACTGTTCTAAAGGACTATGGCTCAAGGTCCGATGGAACAAATTGAAACTAGGCACTATGTAAAGACTTATTAAAGGTATGTTTTCTATGATAAACCATTCGGTTCTTCACACTGACTTAATCAAGACTTTTCTTTTAGGGTCCATGCTGAGCCGCAGTGAAGCAGCTATAACGAACAGCTATGGTTCTCTTCCTCCTTTGCCAAGCTTCACAATGCCAAATAACCTTTCCCATCCAGGTGAGAGGAAGCTAAGGAAATTTCTGCTTAAAGGCCGAGATGGAAAGCCACCAACCTATTGAAGTTTTGATATTTATGGCAGGCCCCCATCCTTTGTTTCTATAGTTATGTATTTGAGGAATTGATTTTCTTTTAATTTTCCACAGCCGGTAGCCAGTCAGACCTCTTCCTATTCGTGCATGATACCACCAAGTCCTTCAGTGAGTGTCCGCAGTTATGATGCCTATACACCTCCTCAACTTCAGACTCACATGAATAACCAGAATCTGGGGTCCAGTGCAAGTGGCTCCACAGGCAAGTGTTTCTTAAAATCTCTTTATGAGAAGAGTTAAGAGGGCAAATATCTCCAACCAGTGCAATGATGATGAACCTTTGACTAAAATGTATGAGACCTGAGGCTGGCCCATATGAAAACTCTTCCAGTGTAGAACTATGGCTAGTACAGTGGGGATTGTCTGTTATTGTTGATCTATGGTTGGCCACTGATTTTTAATTGGCCAACCGTGTGGCCTCTAAAGGGTAATAAACCCCTTTAAAAGGGTTCTGTCACAAAAAATATTCTAAATTTCTCAAACCAGTACCTAGATCTGAATACTTATGCAATTGCACGTAATTAAAAATTAAGTATATCCAGTGAGCTATTCAATAAAATGTATCTGTATAGCGCCACCAGCTGTTTATTTTCCTTATTTTTTATCCGTTTCACTGAGCTAGTCGAATGTGCTCAGTTTAGGGGGCTCATGCACACAAACGTATTTTTTTTCACTTCAATGGGGCCGTAAAAGATGCAGACAGCACACCGTGTGCTCTCCACATCCGTATATCCATTCTCCAGTCCCGCAAGAAAATAGAACATATCCTATTCTTGCCCATTTTATGGACAAGGATAGGACTGTTCTATTAGGGGTCAGCCGTTCCGTTCCACAAAATGCAGATCTGCACATAAACTGCAACGGCCGTGGCATAACCCCTTTAACAACTGTCCAGTGGCTCTTGAAGTTTCCCCAAGGTATAAAATGTAAATCCTTGAGTTATAATCTCCCTTTGAGTATTTTAACTTATTTTGCTTTCTTAGACATAGTTTTTTTTTTTTTTTTTTCAAATATAACATGAAGCGGCAGCCATTATAGCTACTTTAGAGTTTTAGAGTTCACCTTTGTCCCTGTTTCTTTTTTCCAGACTCTTAGGGTGAATTCACATGTGGCAGATTTGTTGCAGAAATTTTTGCAAATGAAAATCAGTTTCAATTATCTGAATAGGATTGTATTGGCAGCAAGCACATGGATTTCTGCAATGTTCAGTCAGATGAATGGTTCACAGAAATTTGTGCAGCGGATCTGCTGAGTGTCTATTCATTCTGCTTTACTTAGGCTACTTTCACACTTGTGGTAGCCCCGCCGGAACAGCCTGCCGAATCTGTGCTTCCGCAAGTCCACCGTGCCGCGGGAGGTCCGCTCTGGCTCTATTCACTATAATGGGGGCGGGCCGGAGGTCCGGCCGCAGCATGGCAAACATGCCGAGGGGCGGCCAGACAAAAACTACAGCTACTCGGCTACAGCTGGTAAAGAATAAATAGAACAGCTGGTAATATCCTTTAAGGGGATCTGAACCACCCTTCTCTAAATGAGAACACACTGGCAATCAGGTGATCTCTATGGGATCAATTGCTAAATACCCAGGCGTCCTGCAATTATGGAGAAATGTCACATTACATGGAGTCGATTCACATGAATCGGAGACCACGTAACATGTGGTTGTGCTAGTTCTTCTAGAATAGGAACTGCTGTTTGTAGTTGTCCAGAGTAGAGCACTCTCCCCCTCTATGATCTCCATATGCACTTGTAGGACACATACCTGATATTTGCATCACATAATAAACAGCATGATCGTTTTCAGTGAATTCTATTTTTTCATACAGGTCTGATCTCTCCAGGTGTTTCTGTTCCTGTCCAAGTACCGGGAGGAGATCCAGATCTCACTCAATACTGGCCCAGGCTTCAGTGAAGAAAAAAAGGACAAGTATGGATTAAGTCTGACTGCTCATAATCTTGTGTAATGAAGCCATCAATCACTGTTGTGAATCAACAAGCCTCTATGTTAAAAATGGAAAAAAAATACCATCTTCACCAGCTTTCGTAATCATGACTTATCAATATCGTCATCACAAGAGCTCCCAACCTTAAGAAGTCTACAACAGTCTTCTTTGAACTATTTCCAAGATGGCTGATTATCATAAGATGTTCACCCCATGTCCCATGTTTTGTAAAGTAGTGTTACCACAGATCAGCAGTTGGTGAAAACTCAGTTGAAAATGAGAAGCTTTTTTTCCATAGCATTCACAGACTTTTATCAAAGAATCTGATTCTGCTCAAAAGAGCTGTTAAACAAATGGATATTGTTGAGTTCAGCTCTAAACATCCGCACCTCTGTCTATCTTTAGAAAACTTCCTGGTGTTAAGAACAGTGCTTTCAATATTTTTTTTCTTCAAGATTTAACCTCCTACAACAAAAAAGAGGAAATAAGTGATGTAAAAGCAGAAGAACTTCTAATATTGCACCACCTTATGCTGTATAAAGTAGGTCTTCACTGGCATGTTCACCGGCATGTCCTGCACTGATATTTGTCATCTGGATGGGTTCCCATTGTTTTGTCTGGATGTTTGGATGATACTACTCTAATACCCAGTGTTCATAATGCCTGAGAAATTTTGTTTATAGACATAGAGTACTGTGCAAAAGATTTAGGCAGATGTGGAAAAAACTACCTTTGCTTTCCATAGAGTATCAGTTCTTCTAGGTACACTTGCACACAATTTTTGAGAGAACTAACCACAGATCATCTGTGGATGTAGGCGTGCTCAAATCCTTCTGTCTCTTCATGTTATCACAGACAAACTCAATAATGTTGGTATTACATGATACGTAAGTGTCTGCTTATATCAAGTTTTTTTTTAAGAAGCACAAAGAAACAGACAACATTGAGGACCGTAGATTTAATGGTTGGCCAGGGAAACAGTGCAGCCGATGAAAGACACATCATGCTTACTTCCTTTCGAATTCGGAAGATGTCCAGCAGTGCCATTATATCAGAACTAGCAGAAACCTGTTTGACCCAGGTACACATATCTATTGTTTGGAGAAGTCTGGCCAGAAGTGGTCTTCATGTAAGAATTTCAGTCAAAAAGCCATACCTTTGATATGGAAACAAGGCCAAGCGACTCAATTATGTATGAAAACTGAGGAACTGGGGTGCGCAAAAATGGCGGCATGTGCTGTAGTCTAGTGAATCAAATATTTGGCTGTTGTAACAGTAGGCAGTTTGTTCGCTGAAGGGCTCGGGAACAGTATAATGAGGCAACAGTGAAGCCTGGTGGAGGTTCCTTGCAAGTTTGGGGATGCATTTCAGCAAATGGAGTTGGGGATTTGTTCAGGATTAATGGTTTCGTCAGTGCTGAGAAATACATGCAATACCATCGGGGAGGCTTTGTAATAACTCCAAATTTATTTAGGACAACGATCTCAAACATTCAACCAATGTTGTTAAGCCTTCAGTATAAAGAAGAACAAGGAGTCCTGGAAGTGATATGTCTCCCACAAAGCCCTGATCTCAGCATCATTAAGTCTGTCTGGGATTACATGAAGAGACAGAATTATTTGAGCAAGCCTACATCCACAGAAGATCTGTGGTTAGTTCTCCAAGATGTGTGGATCAACCTCCCTTCTGAGTTCCTTCAAAAACTGTGTGCAGGTGTACCTAGAAGAATTGTTTTCAGGTAAACAGTGGTCACACCAAATATTGATTTGATTTCAATTTCTTTTGTTCATTCACTTTGCATTTTGTTAATTGATACAAATAAACTATTAACGCATCTATTTTTGAAAGCATTATTTTAATTTTTTCAACACCTTCCTAAAACATTTGCACAGTACTGCATATTAAACCCAGATATTAGCAAAGGTGGAGGGGAATATGATATGTGATCTGAGTTTTTATCTCCTCTAAGAAATTTCTGGTTTGAGTTCCAAAAATCTTACTCTTCTCACTCCCAAGCAAACTAGGGAACTGAACTCTAGGATGGCTTTCTAAAAGGTCCTTGAACTAAAACCGAATATGGTGGTCACCAGTTGATACTAGTCCCTAAGAAAATGGTGGCTCTTCAAAGGTAAGAACTTTTACAGTACCCCCTTCTCACACTGCTTACAGAATCAAGTTCACTGGTGACCACGATTTAAACGTTTCATAGCACTGGGGAGCCAAACAAGTTACTCATTATCCAAATCCTGTAGGAAAGTATGTTAAAACTAGGAGGGCCCTAAGTATAACTTTAGGGTGAGTGAAAGATTGGGCTTAATGGCCCTATATCCTGAAAATTTTGCTTGTTGAAAGGAACATAACCTTCAATTCAGTTTTTCTTCGACATTGACCCTATATATCCAGAAGGTTCTGGATTGTGTTCCAGAATAGGTTCCAAAATAATTTATAAAGTGATGGATGCTGTTGTTTACTGTGTGTGTTTTTAATATACCAAGGAACTACCTTTACGCAGCTTTAAACCTCTGGCATAGATTTAGGAGGTCATTTATCAAACTGGTGTAAAGTAGAACTGGCTTAGTTGTCCACAGCAACCAATCAGATTCCTCCTTTCATTGTAGACAGCTCTTTTGGAAAATGAAAAGAGGAATCTGATTGGTTGCTATGAGCAACTAAGCCAATTCTACTTTACACCAGTTTGATAAATGAGCCCCTTAGTGTCTGGTACACAAATAGTGTGACACTATTTTGTGTGACACGATTTTAACTCCTGCTCTGCACTATGATCTGGTGGACAACATCTGCCATAGGAATGAACATGTTCCACAAGAACTCTTTTGAAAGTCTCCTTCCAGATTTGTAGGTGGCAATAAAACATTTCTGAAGCGGAAAGAATGAAAAACTGCATTTATGTGTAAAGACCCCCTATTAAACCAGAATGAGAGTCGTTGTTCAGTCTACCAGAAGCTTATGCACTGGAAATGGATAAATCTGTTACAGTACATACAGTATAACCATTACTCAGTGACAAAACCAGATGAAGCCTCTGTCCTCTCTACAGTTTATATCATGAACTACCAACATGGACATCATCCAGTATCTGCTGCACTTTAAGGATCTTTTCACTGCACATGGACATATGCATATACATGTAAATATGTTTTTTCCAAGTCGAATACACAAATTACTCTCATGCTGTAAAGACATCATTTGAAAGGTGATCTGTAGACTGACTGCTAGACAAAACCCATGATGTATTCAATGTCACTTTACCAAAAACTGCCCTGTAATCTGAACAACCACAACATCATATGAAAACAGGTGTTTAAAGAGGTATTCCAGAATTTTTCTATTGATAGCTTAGGTCATCAATATCTGATTAGCCGTTGTCTAACACCCTCCCCATCAGCCCTGGAAGTCGGAGCTAGAACTACACAGCTCTGTCCACTACACAGTGGATGGAGCTACAGTATGTGGTTCCAGCATGGGAGATACTCTGAAACAGCTGATCGCAGCTGATTGAACCTCCTGCCATTCAATAATGGAATTCTGGAATATCCCTTTAAAAGGTAGCGGCACAGTGCTGCAAAGGGAAAGTACGAAACAAAGACGGGAATGATGAAATATGAGACTTCCCACTGGAATATGCAATGATGCAAAATTAAGAGCTTGAAGTTGTTGTCCTCTTTGGACAATGCCCTTTTGTAAGGAAGGTCGTCTGATGGTAATCTAATCACAGGGTGCCACACTGCTGAGACCACCAGAGGTCAGCTATAATCTATTGGGAAGATGGGCAGCAAGTGTTTAATTGCCTTGTAGCGCCACCACAGTAAAACATTACACACAGATCTGTTTTAAATCAGTGCTAGTCGTGCAGAGCTGTGCCAGGTCCTCCAAAGAGAGATTCTTTTCATAGGAATTCTCCTTTCTCCCTAGTAAATAAAGAGTCAAGAACAGCAGATCTCCCTTATTAACACAGACTGATCTCAGCAATTCAGTAAGTGTCTTTATTTAGTACTTGGGGTCACAAAGGTTTACTGCTTCAGGTTATTTAGATGTCCATGAATTCATGGCTATACAATATTTGCAGCATAATAAGATCTGTGACCAGTTGAATAAATGGTAAAAAAAAAACATAAAAATGTTACAAAGATGCTAGATTTTGTATTGACTGATAATTTAACAAATAGAAATGTAAGGTGGAACTGTTCCCACCACAGGAAGTGATGGTACCTTACCAGGATATGCCATCACTGGGCCCTTACACTCCTTGAAATGAAGAGAGCTCTATCACAGTTCCTTCCTGCATTGTGGTGATCTGCCCGCCCCAGCCACTGCCTCTGCCCGCCCTCCTCTTCACTCGAGTCCTCCTTCTTTCCTGGTGAGCTCCCGTGTCTGTCCAGTCTCGCGCCGAGCCGGCGGATGCGCAGTAGCTACAGAGATGCCGTACACATCGCTGTGCACATGCCCCGACGCGGCGCGAGACTGGACAGGCACGGGATCTCACCAGGAAAGAAGGAGGACACGAGGGGATAGCAGAAAAAAAAGCACAGGAGCCCAGGCTCCACGGCCGTGAACGCCGCCTCCGGGCACTTCCAAGTGCTCATATGGATTAAAAAGCATTTTTGCAGCTTATAAAAGTCTGAAGAAAAAGACAAAGGTACCAGTAGATTTATGATTAGGTGTGCTATTTGAGTATGTAAGCGCTTTATAGGGGCCTAGGAGGTGACAGACTCCCTTTAAAGGGGTATTTCCACCCAATAACAAATTCTGTCTAATGGGCTTCAAATGGTAAAAATAGATAAATGAGCTTCCACTCACTTCGCTCATCCCCACTGCTGCAGTTTGAATTGTGCCCACATCCCTGCTGCACTCCACTTCCCGCTAACATCCTGACACAGCAGGAAATGGCAGAGAATGCCACTCGACCAATCACTGGCTGAAGCGGGTCATTGCTGCAGCCAGTGATGCAGAATTCCCAGCCATTTCCTGCGCTGTTGAGACGGGAGCGGAGAAGTGGAGCGCAATGGGGACATGGGCATTGTTGGAGTGGCACCGGCAGGGGATCGGAGAGGTGAATATATGCTTTATTTATTTTTAACCATTTGCAGGCAATGGGACAGCTTTTCTATTGTTCTGGAATATCCTTTTCAAATCAGTATGTGCTCCACTTTCTTGCACTGCAGATGAACACCAGAGCTGCAGTGCAGGAAAGAAGCTACTTCTCCAAAGGGAATCCAAGAGGCCAGACCCCATGAATCACAACGTTATGGCATATCCTAGTGAGATGTTATAACATTAGAAGACGGCAATACCAATCTTAAGAATCATGACCAGCACTGCTGCAGACTGCACCTATGATCAGGGAGCTCATTAACGTTGCACTTTTTTTATAGTCATTACTACTGATTAGTTTATCAGAAATGTGTGTGTCATAACCAATCTAAGAATTAGATTTTTTTGGGTGCTAACACATTTTATCTCAATTGTCATTATAAAAAAAAAACTGGTGGCCCCACCTGCAACATATGGTAACTGAGTATATTGTGTGCCACTGCTGTCATTCAGTCTGCTGATATATTGGTGTATACAGCTGATATTTAATGTGTTTTTTGTGTTCTTGAGTAATGTTTGGGAAAATAACCCAGGTCCTCACTGGAGCTGCTGAGAGGGTTCAACATTGGAACTTGCTGCTTGGTTTTTGTATGATTTGCCCGTGTACCGCTCACAGGCCCCTATGCTGTGTTTCAGATACCGTCTGTTTGGCATGCATCTTCTCCCTGCTGTGCATTGCTAGTGTATAGCATGACCTGCCCTGTCTGTTCTGCACTGTGATCCTATTAAACTCTGCTCTCTCTCGAACTACTCAAAGTTTATTTCCTGTAGTGTAACCGCATGTCACTGGGTGTGTGGTGTATATCATTTAATAACCTAGTTAAAGGGGTTGTCAAGTCTAAATATTTTTTTTGCTTTGAAATAATAAAATATACAATACTTAAGGCTCCGGTTAACATTGGTGACTGTTTACTTCTGGGCAGATGACCACGTTGTCCGGGACCCAATAAACATCAGTTGGTGTTTTGCGCCATAACTTTACTTTGTGCCAAGTACTGTTGTCATACAGTTTACAAATAACGATACCATGTAGTTCCTTAAAGAGTCAGACAGACCTCCCAGAGTGCCTGATCTGTGATGGAGGTCATACTTACATAGTACCCGCCGATACGTTCAGTGTGTAATGCTCCCAGAATTGCTCCTCCTGCTGCTCTGAGATCAACATCCGTCAGTGGGGAGACGGGTGTGACCTGTGGTTTTCTGCAATGGTCACTTGTCCCCACGTTGATAGATGTTGATCTCAGCATGGCATGGAGAGAAAGAGCCGGCCCGTGAGCAATAGACACCGAACCCAGGGGCCGGGACCAGGTGAGTATGATCTCCACTGCGGGTTGGCCATTCTGGTAGGTCTATCTGACTCTTGGATATCCTCTTTAATTAGCTATGTGATTCAGCATGGTGTCCAAATAACAGTGTCATACAGCAGTACATAACAATGCAATTTACTGCTGTCATCACCAGGCTCAAAGAATACTAAGATTCCTGGTGGTGCACCCTTCAGCAGGGGTGGTTGAAGGCCAGCCCAGGGCAGAAAACTGTAGACTGATTGATTTAGCCATGGATGACTCTACTGGAAAGCACTGATCAGCAGTTAAAGAGTACTTCTAGGCACTAGTGATAAACTCTGTAAAACTGGTCATGAAAGGAGTCATCTTAAAGGGAGTCTTTCACCTGTTTTTCACCTATATAACTAAGAGCACTGCCCCACAGAAGATTGCAGGTATCACTTGGAATGCCAGCTTTCAAAGAAGGTCTGAACCATTTTTCTATCTGCTACCAATCCCAAGATACTAGCAGCTAAAGCAGCCCGCCCCCCTCCAGTCTGGTTTGCAGCAGCAGCAGAGCTGGGCACTTGGGAGCTGTTTTCCTGCAGAATAAAAGTGCTTTTTCTGGACATGTAATACAAACACAAAGTGCACACAGGTATGTCTGGGATGTGTCTGCAATCTTCTGTGGGGCAGTGCTCTTAGTTATATTGGTGAAAAATAGGTGAAAGACTCCCTTTAAGTGGAAAATCAATCTTCAGAGATAGCATCCATGGATGCACCACACCAGTCATATCATGATTAAAGGGGTTTTCCGAGTTATATATATTGATGACCTATCCTCAGGATAGGTCATCAATATCAGATCGGCGGGGGTCCGACACCTGGCAGCTGTTTGAATACAAGTCTATGGAAGCGATTCTTCTCATAGAAATGAATGGGGCGGTGAGGTGTAATTACACCTACTCACCACTACCCCGTTACGGCCAGCATGTAAACAATGAAGAGGAGGCAGCGCTGATACGGCGCGCGCCTCCTCTTCAAACAGCTGATCGGCGGGGGCGCCGGGTGTCGGACCCCCGCCGATCTGATATTGATGACCTATCCTGAGGATAGGTCATCAATATATATAACTTGGAAAACCCCTTTAAGCCCTAGGTTCAGCATATAAACTGGAAAAAGCTCAATTCCCCCAGTGGAGGCCAAAATTAGCTGGTATACATCAGCAAGCTTTTTTCTAACAGTAGAGAAATGCATAGCAGACTGCACTTTTTATGTAGAGGCATTCCGCAAAAAAGTATACCAAGCGTTTTTAACATGGGAGCCAATAGGTTACATATGCTACCGTATAGACTATTCACAGTGGCACACGTCAGACCTTCCATTTGAGATATATGTTGGGCAATACTGATGTACATGTTTCTACAGAAGACACATCAGCCTTATTTAACACATGCTTTCACCATTTTTTATTATACGCACTTATATAGCGCTGACATAGTCCGCAGCACTTTACAGACATTAGCATCACACCGTCCCCAATGAGGCTCACAATCTAAGTTCCCTATCAGGATGTCTTTGGAGTGTGGGAGGAACTTGTAGAAACACACCCAAACATGGGGAGAACATATAAACTCCATGCAGATGTTGTCCTTGGTCAGATTCAAACCCAGGACCCCAGCACTGCAAGACACCAGTGCTAACCACTGAGCCACTGTGCTAGAGTCTAGAAAAAGGAAATGTCCTTTGTAATCCTACATAGAGGACTCTACTACAGTATGGCAGAGTACTGGATTTTAACATCTAGTCTGGGCATGGGTCCTTCTGATTGACATCTGCACAAGCAAAATGGAAGTGGCAACAGCTCCGATGGTGCTTTTTAGGGTTGCCACTTTTCTGCTCCCTGGACCATTATATGGGGCATCTGTGCTACAGTTGAGTAACTAATGTAAGTAAAAGGCTATGTTCACACCACATTGTATGCAATTGTATGCATTTTTCATTACTTAGTAAAATGACTCTATTAGACTACTTTCACACTAGCGGCAGGGGTGTCTGGCAGGCTTTTCTGGCAGCTGAACGGCCTGCCGGATCTGTTCTGCTGCTAGTGCACAGCGGCTGGAACTACGCTCCGGCCCCATTCACTATAATGGGGGCGGGCCGGAGTTCCGGCCGCAGCACAGCGAACATGCCGAGAGGTGGCCAGACTAAAATTATGACATGTCCGACCCACCCCCATTATAGTGAATGGGGACGGAGCGAAGTTCCGACCGCACACATGCACTAGCGGCAGCATGGATCCGACAGCCCGTTCACCCGTTCCAACAGCCTGCTGGACACCCCTGCCGCTAGTGTGAAAGTAGTCTTATATAGGTTGATTGTAAATGTTTCAAGACACTACTAACTGATTTCTCATCAGCTGGCCATACGGGCAGTGCTTAAAAGCCTATGAGCTGACATGGGCTCGAAGACAGGGACGTAACTGCCATAGCAGGAGACCATGCGACTGCTATGGGGCCCAGGACAAGAGGGGGCCCAGTCTTAGTTTGGATTATTTCCTCTTCTACTGGAGGTAAAAACTTGGTCAGAACTCTACCCTCTAAAGGAACAACTTTTAGCAAATGAGGCAGTGGAAAAATGGCCCAAGGGTCATTGAAAAGGGTTTAGGCAGAAACCCTTCTGTCCTGTGTGTGTGTGTGGGGGGGGGGGGCTGGTTTGATCCTTACTTCTCTATGTATGCACTGACCAATGCCCAAAATGCTAACCATCACCTGAAGTTATAGAATCAGTAGTAGAATGTCTTCAGCTTTCTTTGTGCAATGTAGGTGGTCAGTTCACTAAGATTCTGATATCAAGTGATGTCATGGTGACATCACTAGACTCACATTGTGGTCCACTGCCCCATATAAGCATCAATTATAACCAACACAATGGGTAAGATTTATCAGCAAAGATGCAAAGGCAAAGTGAATGCATCTTTTCTTTCCAAAGGCTTTGAATGAGAGCTGGGATCTAATTGGTTGCTTTGGCCAACTGCACCAATTTTGAGAATTCTCCCCCAGTGATTGTAAAGGCAAAATCCCGATGTGTCAATTCCTTTTGAGCAGAAAATAATGATAAAAGGTAAATGCTCAGAGTGGACTGGACTTTCTTGAATTTGACAGAATATATTGAAATGTATTGCTCCATTAACTCCTTCACAGCTGCAGTTCATAGACTTGTCATAAAGCTGTAAATCGATGTTAGCTACAACAAAATGCAGATGTTAGTTTACTATAATATTTGATATTTTTTAACCTAGTTGGCACAAGAATGTGAATGCCCTCCCCCAGTAGCCATGGGTTAAAGAGCATATATGTATTTACATTCTTCATTGCTCTTTCAAGCTCCCGTTTCCTTCCAGGGCCTTGCTAAAAGGTCATGTTCTCTATAAAAATAACCTCTCTGTTTCTCTCCCTTCCCTTCACCCATCCTGTGCTCTGCCTCTGACACCGCAGCGGAGGGAGCTGGCGCAGCGGAATGGGTGTTAGGCGACAGGAGCAGAATACTGGCCCTAGGGCGAGCAGTGGGGGAGGTAGGAGCGAGGCATAGAGAGGAAGGATGTCAAAGACGATAACCATCACCTCGACATCCCAGGCTCTCCATCTCAGGCCGCCCTCATGCTGGTTTTAAAGATACAAACTCCAGTGTCCTTGCTATATATACCATTCTTCCTGTATCATGGAGACTGGGTCAGCGGAGAATAAGCATACAGTATCTAATACACAGCTGAGACCTTCTTCCAAGATGATTCCTAACATCACATATTTAGGCCCCATTCACACGACCGTATATTTGTGGGCCCGCATTACTGCGGACCCGCAAATATACGGGGGCCACCTGGCGTGTGTTCCGCAGCGCTCGGAGCTAGCTCTGTGCCGCGGCTCCCGGTCCCATAGAGGTGAATGGGGCCGCATCTATTCCCGCATTTTTGCGGATAGATACGGCTCCATTCATACGGTCGTGTGAATGGGGCCTTAATAGAAGTATGATATGATTTTTGGTGAAAGACCACACTCATCTTATACCTAACAGCATACTATAAGGAATCATTGCTTGACTCATTACAAAAAAATGAATTATTTATTTTTTTTGTTCTAATTTGACAATCATCAACATAGATCATAATGTAAGTGACACAGAAAATCCAGAGTATAGGAAAAATTATCAGGAACAGAACTTGGGGTTGTCAGGTACCGTATGTCAAACATCATAGGGGCGCAACAAGGGTGTCACGAGTGGACTTGCGTCTGGTATCAGACGTTCTGTGCGGCTTTCAAGAGTGACATAATTTGATATGCTTTTCCCTTGGTTGCTGTTTACCACACCCCTTCCCCTCAGCTGTTGCCGCTGTGGAAATTATCTTTCTCCTATTTACCCCTTCCTCTCCCAGTATCCCTTGTGGTTTATACTTTCTGCCTACTTAGTAGTGTGTGGTATGGATCTCGGCTGAGATCCGGTTGCTGCGATATCTGCTTAAGATAAGTTACTTTTTCCCTTTTGTGGTGTTCCTTCTGGAGTCTCCTGTTCGTCCTTACTCTTGGAGGAACGGGTTTACTCTTTCTTGTCACTAGCTGCAGGGTTCTTTAGGGTGCATTTATTATTAGGTTTCTGTGTATGAACTCTCCTACAACCCAGGATTGTTCATACTGGTAGTCAGTCAGGGCCTAGTTTCAGGGTTCCCTGCAGGAGGTGACCGTTTCCCTGGTTTTGGTCTGTTCCCTTCCCTCGTACGCTCGGTGTGGCTATTCCCTCCACACCAGAGCGTGACAAAGGGCCTATGGGGCCCAATAGCAAACTGAGAATGGGACCAAATAACACCACAACCACCTTCAACAGCATGAATATGAGATGCTAATGATTATGCTGGTTTTCCTGACGCATAAGAATAATGCACACAGTGATGTCATAATGGTGGGATAACGTGCATGATGAAGTCACACCACAGGATTAATGTTCATAATTATGTCACAGCACAGCAATAAGGCTCAGAGTGACATCACAATAGTATTATAATATGCATGGTGATGCACAGAAATGAATCAGTGATGTCACAGCACAAAAATAATGCAAACAGTAAAGCACACTCCATATACATCATAAACTGCACATATGTCTGGGTAGAGATGGGTTCCCTTAGTTATTGGGGCCCCAGAGCAGCTGCTATGCCTACTACCCTGTGTGGATGTAGAGTAGGGCATTTTGGGTATTTGCCTGTGGACTGGCACAGCCTGAATAAAGTTGTTGGAAAGGGTGAAGAGGACAGACGCACTTTCATGAATAATATGCCACATAATCAGGGGCAACTAGGAACTTAAAGTGGCCCTGGAAAAAAAAATCTAAAAGTGGTCCCATGTTGGGAGTGGGTCCAAATTGACAGAAAGTGGGGCAACACAAATAGGAGAGGGCCAACACATGTAGGCAGGGGAAACAAAAGTAGGAAGGGTCAACAATACTGTAGTACCTCCCCAGAAGAATTAAAGGGGTATTCTCATCTTAGACAATAGGGGCATATCGCTAGCATATGCCCCCATTGTCTTATAGGTGCGGGTCCCAATGCTGGGACCCGCACCTATATCCAGAACGGAGCGAGGAGCGCTGCGCCTGGAGGACCCCGGGTTTCCGGGGGTCCGGCCACCACCAGGCGCAGCTCCCTGCTGCGCTCATAGAAATGAATGGGAGCGCAGCGTGCAAGCGCGTCCACCGCTCCCATTCATTTCTATGGAGCCGACGGAAGTAGCCGAGCCAGCTCGGCTATTTTCGGCGGCCCCATAGAAATGAATGGAGGGCGGCTGCGCATGCGCAGTGCGCCCTCATTCAGTTCGGGGGCTCCGTTCTGGATATAGGTGCGGGTCCCAGCAGTGGGACCTGCACCTATAAGACAATGGGGGCATATCCTAGCGATATGGCCCCATTGTCTAAAATGAGAATAACCCTTTAAATACCACAGTGCAGCACAAAATACTGCCGCCACAATATTCACAATATCATTGCCCTGAGTATGACAAAACAGTCATACCTCTTTGAGGTCAATCATCTTTTCTTAAATAACCTTTTACTAGGCATTGCTCCCACTAGCCAGATTCCTACTCCAGACTGATGAGGGGCAAATACCCCGAAACAGCTGTCTGTGGATGGATACCATGTTTTGGCATAGGTGGTTTCCTTTTGGAGACTGCCTTTCCCTTGATTGTTCCTTCCCGGTGAAAGGCCTGGCTAGTTTGACCGTCGTTGAGACATGTGATGGTGTCTCTGTGGTTTTCTTTTATTTGCATATTGCTTTTCCCAGGGAGCCTTGTTTTAGATTCACCAACGTTGAGACTCGTGATGGTGTCTCTGTGGTGATGATGGTTGATCTTCCTGAGGTCAATCATCTTTTCTTAAATAAGCCTGGACCTGAGCGCTGCTCTCTCTAACCCTGGACCTGAGCATTGCTCTTTCTAAGCCTGGACCTGAGCACTGCTCTATCGCTGGACCTGAGCACTGCTCTCTCTATCGCTGGACCTGAGCGCTGCTTTCTCTAAGCCTGGACCTGATCGCTGCTCTCTCTAACCCTGGATCTCAGCACTGTTCTTTCAAAGCCTGGACCTGAGTGCTGCTCTCTCTATACCTGGACCCGAGAGCTGCTCTCTCTAAACCTGGACCTGAGCGCTGCTCTCTCTATCGCTGGACCTGAGCACCGCTCTCTAAGCCTGGACCCGAGCGCTGCTCTCTCTATCGCTGGACCTGAGCGCCGCACTCTCTAAGCCTGGACCTGAGCGCTCCTCTCTCTAACCCTGGACCTGAGCACTGCTCTTTCTAAGCCTGGACCTGAGCGCCGCGCTCTCTAAGCCTGGACCTGAGCGCTCCTCTCTCTAACCCTGGACCTGAGCGCTGCTCTCTCTAAGCCTGGACCTGAGCACTGCTCTCTCTAAGCCAGTTAATATATAGGACCATGTCAAGTAAATATTCATTTACAGCCCCTAATAATTAGCTATAAACCAGCCAGATATACAAGGCCACATGACATCCAGGCAAACAGCACCCAGGTTTAGCACAGTAATGGTTATTCTCCACATACTTGCTAATCTAGAACAATGAAGGGGTTAATGCCTGTATCCCTGGTGGTTTGGGGCCAGTGAAGGGGTCAGTTTCTGTATGTCTGATGGTCTAGAGCTATAAAGCTATTAGTGTCAAATTCCATGGTGATCTAGGGCAGTGAAATGGTTACTGTCCAGGTTGTCTAGAGTGGATCTTGTGGTTGAGGACAATGAAGGCATTCATTCCAGTATCCATGATGGATTAGGGAATTGAGGGTATAAAGTCCAGTATCCTTGGTGGTCTATTGCTAAGTAGTTCATGTCAATATACCAAGTGGTCTAGGGCAGTCAAATATTTACGAAATTTAATTCCTGGTGGAGCGTCATCAAAGGGTTAATGCTCACCTGCTGTTCAGTGGTTCTTCACCCTTACATAATTGTCCAGGACGTAGTGTGCGCATTATGACCTGACGTTGTATACATTCAGGTCATAGCGCAGCGGGGGCCCAGAAAAAATAGGGAGCTTGACTGCAGGACATTGCAACACACTGGGGGAAATTTATCATTCTATTTAGGGCTGGTTTTTGGCAGTTACTCGTCGCATGAATTGTCAAATGTTGTACCCACTTACACCATACTTTGGCACTTTTCAAAGTGGTCTATGTTTTAGGACAAGTTTTGTTTGGCACATTTACAATTTGTGACATTTGCCAAAGTCCACTCCGGGCAACCCACTGGTGTACTTTTACAGACATAGGCATACACCACATTGCACTTGGACCAAATATATTATTACTGTGCACCATTTCATAAATTTTGTGCAACCTCACAAAGCAAAGACAGATTTAAAGGCTATGTACACCTTTGGGAGCAATTTTTTTTATTATTGCATTACACTCATTTTGAGTTGGTCTTAGTCTTTAGTTACCGAACCTGTAGAGTAGTGGTGGAGCAGGAGTGGTAAGTTAATTTATTTGAGAAAGAGTACAATAAAGTATAGGTAGTGGCTCACCAGTCTGCTATTAATGGATATATGGGGTGCTTCTAATCACCAGGCTATACCCTTCGCCTAAATGTAATTTTTTAAAAATATGTATATGTTGGTGATGAGCACTCCTCTACATTCGGTTCTGTATATATAATCAAGTTGTTGTATTAGAGAGAATATACTGTATTCCAAATATGGTATAGTGTACCAATTGGGAGAGTTTAATATATAAATATATATATGGGAAAAGTTTATAGTATTTAGTGCAGTTTATTATATTAATACATTAATACATTCCCACAGCGCTGGTAATAAAATACAAGATATTAGATAAAATCAACACTTATAGTACAAAGAATAAAATTAAAAATAAAAATACAAAAAATAAAAATAAAAAATATATGATCAATTGGTCAAGTGTATATTCTGTTATGTCCCATTCATCAATAGATGGTAATACTATGTCCTTTTATCTGTTGGATAGTATGGACATATATCTAGTCCGCCTTAGATGGTGTTATCAACATGCCATATGTTGTTATATGTAATAAATAAAATCCATTCGTTGGGTATATTATGAGCTTAATGCTATATCTCAGTACGTTACCCTCCCAATGGGGATGCGTAGTCCGATGCACAGTGGCTGGTTTTTCTCTGGATGCGCTGCTTCTCTGGGGTTCTGCTGTGTGTGCGCGATGTCCGCGATGTCAGCCGGCCCGGCGCTTCCCGTGGCGTCCCACGTGTTGCTTTGATCTATTTGGCGCGTAGTTCAAAATTCGGAGTTGGCGCTGCGCATATGATTTAATTGATAGCTGCGCTCCAGCTGTTCTGAATGGTACTTGTCTTCCTATTTGGTTGTATACAAGCAAAGTCCTTTTAAAGAACAGTTGTTTTGCACCGTAATGTTGTGCCGTGATGATTAATCCACAGGGTATCAAGAAATAAACCAGTTTTTGCAACCATTTTGTGCAACCTCACAAAGCAAAGACAGATTTAAAGGCTATGTACACCTTTGGGAGCAATTTTTTTATTATTGCATTACACTCATTTTGAGTTGGTCTTAGTCTTTAGTTACTGAACCTGTAGAGTAGTGGTGGAGCAGGAGTGGTAAGTTAATTTATTTATTTTGGGTCTGATCTGAGGTCTGATATGGGGGTCTGACATGGAGGTCTAAAGGAGGTTTGACATGGAGGTCTAAAGGGGGTCTAACTTGGAGGTCTAAAGGGGGTCTGATCTGAGGTCTGATATGGAGGGGTCTAACATGGAGGTCTAAAGGCGGTCTGACATGGAGGTCTAAAAGGGGCCTGATCTGAAGTCTGATATGGGGGGTCTAACATGGAAGTCTAAAGAGGGTCTGATCTGAAGTCTGATATGGGGGGTCTAACATGGAGGTCTAAAGGGGGTCTGACATGGAGGTTTGATGGGGGTCTGATCTGAGGTCTGATATGGGGGGGGCTAACATGCAGGTTTGATGGGGTCTCATCTGAGGTTTCATATGGGGATTCTGACATGAGGGTCTGATTTAGGGGTCTGATATGAGATCTGATATGGTGTTTGATCTGAAGATCTGATATGGGGTTCTGATTTGAGGTCTGATATGGGGTTCTGATTTGAGGTCTGATATGGGGGGCTGATTTGAGGTCTGATATGGGGGGCTGATTTGAGGTCTGATATGGGGGCTGATTTGAGGTCTGATATGGGCATTCGATTTGAGGTATGATATAGGGGTCTGATCTGATATAGGGGGTCTGATCTGAAGATCTTATATGGGTGTCTGATTTGAGGTTTGATATGGGGGGTTTAAGTTAAAGGGGTATTCTGGTAGGTAGAAGTTACCCCTATCCACAGGATAGGGCATAACTAACAGACCACCGATCACGAGAATAGGGGCCCCGAACCCCTGCAGGCCCCTGAAATGACTAGAGTGGCCGGTCGGACATGCACGTGCCCGCTCCATTCATTTCTATGGGAGTTCCAGAGATAGCCGAGTTTCGTGATTTTATTGGGGTCCCAGAAGTAGGACTCTCACTGATCTGATAGTTATCCCCTATCCAGTGGGGTAGCTTTTATTTACCAGAATACCCCTTTAAGGTCTGATATAAATGTAGCACAATTATTTGTATAAAGTATAAATGTAGCACAATTATTTCTGGGGGACATTAGGTTTACAACATTACTTGTGTCAGGGTCAATATTTGCTGGGGAAGGTATTTTTAGGGGATTGTGTACCAATCATAATTGAACGGGGCACTATCTGTGTGGTAATAGTATTTTCAGAGGGACTGTTTCTAAATTGTAGTATTTGGGAGCACAGTGGGCACAGTATTGGGGGAGGCAAGATGGGGTGTTGACAAGGTAGAAGGGTGATGGAAAAGTAGGAAACTAAGATGTTTGTCAAACTCTGCTGATATTAGAGATGGCTGAAAGAAATCACCATAGCGGTCTTGTCTGAAAGGAGATGAGGAAAGATAATACCTACATCAGTGGAGGAATTCATCACTGGATGTAAGAGGTATGTGGTGCTGTATTACCCTGTATGTTTTTTAGTGCGGTATGTAATGTTTTTCAAGTCCATGTCTTTAACAGTAGGGCTGAAAGGAAGGGGTTAGATGGAGAATTTGGCATGGGAGGGCTATTTCAATTTTGCCTCAGGCAGCAGAAAGGCTAGGTGCACCCCTGCTCCTGGCCACAAAGCATTGAGGGAAAGGGGGGCCCAAGCTGAATTCTTGCACCAGTGCCCATGAGCCTTTAGCTACAGCTCAAATTTCTTAACTTATCGCGTTATCTTGAAACAAAAGCCATTGAAAGGCAATTGAAGGTGTTTACTTAACGCATTTAGCTTAACTAAGATAACACGTCTCAGAAAGCATGTGTGTTAACTCTACTACATCTGTATGCCCCTGGTTCCCAACATACCATAATTTGGGAAATTCAGGCTCCGCTCCAATATGGTACCCAAAATGTTCAGGAAACTCCCACTAACCACCAGTCAGCCCCCCCCACGTCATTACCTATTTTCAATACTCTTGGCATCTATGCAGAACTAGATTCTCTAAATAGCCCATACATTCTAGTCACAACTGTAACTCCACTGTTGCACAGTTCTCTCACAGATCAGGCAGGACAATTCAGGAGAGCTCTACCCAATCATCAAAGGGGAGCTCAGGGAGATCCTTGAGCAAGGGTAGCTTTCTAGAAGAAGCAGTGCCAGCTAGCATTAAAAAAAAAAAAGAAATCAATCAGAGGTAAGGGAGCAGTATCATAGTTAAATGGTAATTCATGGTGATTATATGATTATTTCAGAGGAAGCACCATGAAAACACACTGGGGGACATTTATCATTCTATTTACGGCTGGTTTTTGGCAGTTGTCGCATGAATTGTCACATGTTGTACCCACTTACACCATACTTTGGCACTTTTCAAAGTGGTCTATGTTTTAGGACAAGTTTTGTTTGGCACATTTACAATTTGTGACATTTGCCAAAGTCTCCACTCCAGGCAACCCACTGGTGTACTTTTACAGACATAGGCATACACCACATTGCACTTTCACCACATATATTATTACTGTGCACCATTTCATAAATTTTGTGCAACCTCACAAAGCAAAGACAAATTTAAAGGCTATGTACACCTTTAGGAGCAAATTTTTTATTATTGCATTGCACTCATTTTGAGTTGGTCTTAGTCTTTATTAGTACTTTTGAACCACTGTCTTTCTGCAGCCTTGAGTTTATCTCTGTTCATTCAGTCAGCTCAGCTCAGGGACTCCTTATCTACACTCATCATAGCTCAATCCTTATCTTACTGATAAGAATGTGGCTTATATAAGTGTTTATGACCTTTTATAAATTAAGAGATAAGGTTTATTAGATGACCACAAAGTGAAAGTATAAAGTACAATTCACACATCTAGCCGTGACAGAACGGCTCAATATTTTTAATAAAGACCAATTGAAAAAATTATTTTTAGCACAAAATGAGTAAAATGCGATCATAAAAAAAAACTGCCCCAAAGGTGTACATAGCCTTTAAAACTAGCACCCAAACCACCACAAATGATATATGACCTGCACAGTCTATATAGTAGGTTAATGTGTGCTTACATGGAGATTTCACAGATGGAGTGAAGCTGTGCATATAGATATAAAGTATGGTCAATCTATGTAGGAGGGGAGGGGGAGAGGTGGAGGGAGCGCTCTAGTCACAAATACACCATACTCATAAACTATGGGGGGATGTCTCTAATGATGCCTTGACATAAATTAGGTGTATCCTCTGGCAGTCTGAAAGCCTAAACTGAAAACCACGCTAGCTAGGAGCTGCTGTAGATTTCAGTCTTCTTTTATGGCAGAAAACTGGTGTAAAAGAAGAAAAATATGCCAGGCCCCCTGGCCCCAACTCCTCCCTCACCATGCTCCCTTCTCGGAATAGTGGCGAGGGCATCCTAGAAACCAATTGTGCCTAAATTTAGGTTCAAGGGTGTGTGAAAAGTTGCAAAGACAAAGTTTGCGACTTATTTATAGCAGAAAACTGGCATGGGGGAAATGGTAAATTCCCCCCTGTGTTCCCAGTGTATTTATTTATAGCTTCTATTAGCCAGCACTTTAGTTTGTTATGCCATTCAACTAATAGAGCGGACCATGGCAATTACTTGTGGCACGTATTCATTAGCAGTAATCCGCATGCGGTTACCATGGCTTTGCAGCAAATGTGTAACAGCACCCTTAGGCACAATCATGGGGAAGACTGCTGACTTGTCCAGAAGACAGTTATTGACACCCTTCACAAGGAGGGTAAGCCACAAAAGGTCATTACTAAAGAAGCTGACTGTTCACAGAGTGCTGTTTCCAATCATATTAATGGAAAGTTGAGTGGAAGGAAGACGTGTGGTAGAAAAAGGTGCACAAGCAACAGGGATAACCACAGCCTTGATAGGATTGTTAAGAAAAGGCCATGAAAGAATTTGGGGGAGATTTACAAGGAGTGGGCTGCTGCTGGAGTCAGTGCTTCAAGAGCCACCACTCACAGACTTATCCAGAACATGGGCTACAAAGGTCGCATCTCAGAGACAATGTCAGATGCGTCTTACCTGAGCTAAGGAGAAAAAGAGCTGGACTATTGCTCAGTGGTCCAAAGTCCTGTTTTTAGATGTAAAATAAATTTTGCATTTCATTTAGAATTCAAGATCCCAGGGTCTGGAGGAAGAGTGGAGAAGCACACAATTCAAGTTGCTTGAGGTCTAGTGTGAAGGTTCCACAGTCAATGATGGTTTGGGGAGCCATGTCATCAGATGGTGTTGGTCCTCACCGTTCCATCAAGTCCAAAGTCAATGCAGCCATCCCCAGGAAATGTTAGAGCTCTTCATACATTTCATTTTCCAGCAGGACTTGGCACCTGCCTACACTGCCAAAATACCTGATTTAATAACTACGGTATCACTGTGCATGTATTGTCAAGAGAAAGATGAGAGATACCAGACCAAACAATGCAGACAAGCTAAATGCCACTATCAAAGCAACCTGGGCTTCCATAACATCTAAGCAGTGCCACAGGCTGATCGCCTCCATGTCACGCTACGTAAGTAATGCAAAAGGAACTCGACCAAGTATTAAGTGCATATACTGTACATACTAGGCCAACATGTCTGTATTAAAAATAATTTTTTAATTGCTCTTATATGATATTCTAATTTTCTGAGATACCGTGGGAGATTTAGCAAGACTGACGTTCTCTGCACCTATCTTGATATCCCCTGTGCTGCCGGAGGATGCGCCTAATTTATGATGAGGTGCAGGCCTCATCATAAATTAGGCGCATCCTCCTGTAGTCCGAGTGGGAATAATAAATCTCCCCAATCCCAAAACTTTTGGGATTTCATTAGCTGTAAGCCATAATCATCAATATATAAGTTTCACTTTTTGAATTGAATTACTGAAATAAATGAACTTTTCGATGATATGCTAAGTTATTGTGATGTATCTGTGAGCCATGTGTAACAGACCATTTCTGGAGGAGAGAGACGAACGATGGTTATGTAGTACCATTCAGCTGTATATAATCAGATCAGCAAAGTTAGGGATATTTGGCTTGTGGGTGATTTTAGGATGAACCTAAAATGCACTCTAACCTTTACATATGAACTTAATGTGACCTTCTCTAAACTTAACGTCAAAATTCACAACAGGTGTTTGATTCATGAATCGCCCAATAAATTTCCTGGTTCAATTAGAATTGGTATTTAAACAGTCCTCCTCATCATGATGTGCACATTCTGACATCATGAGACCAAGACGACACCTAACAATTGTACCACGCCATTGCAAGGCTTCAAGCAGGATGTTCTCAGACAGAAGTGGCCATTGCATGTAAACATCTTGCACATATACGGTCACATGTGCAAATGCAGCCAGTAATTGGCCTCAGTGGTGTTGTGTCTCCAATTGGCACGTGACCCAGCAGTGATATGCTGCTTGTGGACACGTTACTGCTGAGGCCAGTCATTGCTGCAGCTGTGCATATGACTCCATCTAGGAGTTAACAAGCAGGGACAGGACTTCTTACAGAGACAGATGGGAGCCACAGAGCCAGAACAAAATGGTGGAGAGCAGGTGAGTATGTCGAATAGGCTGTGAGGGACAAGCAAAATATGCCCAAAAGCTCGACAACATAGTGTCCAGTTGGTCCAACCCTTTACAAGTCATGGTCTATCCTTGGTATAGACCATCACTATCTGACTGGAAAGGATCTGACTCCCCACACCGTGCTGACCAGCAGTAGCTCTGGTGCCAGTTCCACAACCATTATTCAATGGACAGAGATCGTTACCAATGCCCCTACTGAAGTGAATGAGAGTAGCGCTGCTGTAACCAGCTCTATCCACTACACAATGCATAAAGCTGAGATGGAAATTCCTTTAAAGGGTTTGTTAACTTTGTTGGAGGGGAGGGGGGTCCCAAATGGCACCTCAGGCAGACCTGTAAAGAGAAGCCTACTGAGGGCTCATGCACACGGCCGTGTGCACTCCACATTGCGAATGCGGACCCATTCAACATTTTTTTTGCGATGTGGACAGATAACGGACCCATTCAAGTTGAATGGGTCTGGATCTGTCTATATCAGCCACACAGCTGTTGCCTGTGCATTGGGGACCGCAAATGGAAGTTGACATCCTGGGAGCACGGCAGAGCAGCCTAGTCCAGAGAAAGATCGAGCGGGGAGCCAGCTCTGGGAAGCTGGTAAGTAAGCTTCCCTTTGCAGGACTGCCCAAGAGACTGCCCCCCCCCCCACACGCCCCTACCCCGAAAGGTGCACAAACCATTTCAAAAAGCACTCTTAAAGGTCATATGTAAAATGTCATGCACAGCATATGCAACCAACTGGACACTATGGGGGTAATTTTTAAACTGTTGTAAAGTAGAACTGGCTTAGTTGTCAAGAGCAACCAATCAGATTCAACCATTCATTTTGGACAGCTCTTCTGGAAAATGAAAGGAGGAATCCGATTGGTTGCTATGGGCAATTAAGCCAATTCTACTTTATACCAGTTTTGCTAAATGCTGATAGTGCTGTCTGGGGTCCGATGAGCACTTATGTCCATTAGAAAGGACTGAGGGAGGCAGTAGGGGCGTTGTCTATAATAATTGGTCTGATTCAGCCCCATTCTGAGGGGATCGTTGTATTAAAACAACCCCTTTGGGGCGTGTTCAGATGAGGAGGTGAAATTACACCTTTTGCCATGATTTTCCAAAAACAGAGTTTTGACGGTGATACTTAATACTAACTTCTGAGCAATTTCCATTCAGTTCCACTAAAGTTGCATTTTTTTCCCTTTAGACCCCCACAAGCCTGCGGCCAGGATCCCGTGGCTCCAGCCTCTGTGTAGCCCTGGCTCTTATTTCACAGGTGTCTGGATATATATGACTAATCTAATAACCCAAGACAGGGGCTGTGATTATATTAATGAAGAAACTGAGGTGAAGTAACCTCTCTGGCAAATGTACAGTCATTATCTGACAAGTGTTCACACAAATAATGACAACATCGTCTTCCGAGGCTGCAAAATTGAATTAAATGCCTTAAGAAAGCATTCAAACGTGGAGAGCGAAAAAAAAAAATAAAAAATCTGAACAACCCTTAGCAGTTACTAAATGCACGCAGCGAATGAACCTACAAATGCGTTTACACAGATTATATGATTAAATTAGGTGTAAAATGCAAAAGTACAATCCCTTTAGTTATAAAATGAACCGTGCAATATTACACAGCACCTTGCACCCTGGAATACATTTCCCTGAATGCATCCCCACTGTCGTCCAGAAAATGCCCCCTCTCCCTTTCGTTCTCTCTTGCCATCCTTTGCCTCTGTACACAGTTGTGCCCCTAAGCGCCAGGAAGCTGTCAATGTGAACTGTAGTGCGGTCACCTCGTATCAGGGCACTGGAGCGAACAGGAGGAGCACTAATTGCCAGTGCTGGGGGGCGGGGGTTCAAGGAGAGGGGAGGGGGGCGATGGCAGGGGGTAGATAAGAGTGTAGCCTCGGGTTAAAACTTTTAGACATTAATGCAGTCATATAATGCCATCCCACACACACAGCCGTGTTTACAGCTCTGTGATTCCTGCAGTCTAGTGACAGTAAGAAGCAGTGATAGAGCTAACACGCCTGGCCAAGCACGATATATATACATACCTACAGGATTTACATACATGAATATATCTTTATGGCCAGCACTGATTGCTAGCTCTTCATCCAAGTCATGAATTTTTGCAAAGAGTAGTACATAAGGTTAAGAATTCAGAATATTCTAGTGGTACCATGTTGCAACTTGATGCAAGTTTCATTCAGGTCTTCCATGACAGATATACAGCAGGAAAACTTCTGGACGTATACTTCAGGTACAAGGCTTTGATGTATACCACTGTATAGGCATATATCGCCCACTTAATCCACACAAGTATTTTGCGCAAGTTCCTTTTTCATGGTGGCCCATTGTATAGGAAACTACAGCTGTGCTTTCCCATCATGAGTGCAACCTAACCTTTCTGCTGCCTGAGGTAAAACTGCCAAAAAACCGCCTCCATGCCAAATTCTCAACCTAACCCCTTCCCTCCAGTCCTACTTGGAAAACATTACAAACAGCAGTATAAAACAAACAGGGTAATACAGTGCCACTTACTTCTTACATCCAGTGATGTCTCCTCACTGGATATTCTCTTTCCTCATCTTCTCTATTCAGACCAGACCACCATGATGATTTCTTTCAGCCATGTATTGTCTATGCAATGTTTGACACACAGTAGATTTACCTACTCCATATACACTTTATACACATTTGTACCTAGCACTAAAGACATATTAGCATATACATTATATTCAGTGTTGTCCAGAATACAGCGCCACATACCTCTTACATCCAGTGACTCTAATGCAACGGTTCTCTTCCTTCATTTTCTCCATTCAGACCAGACCGCCATAGTGATTTCTTTCAGCCATGTCTTGTCTCCGCAGTGTTTGACACACAGATATCTTAGTTTTCTACTTCTCCATCATCCTTCCACCTTGTGAACACCCCATCCTGCCACCCCCAATACTGTGGCCACTGTGCTCCCTAATACTATACTGCTAAAGCAGATAACTCCCCTGAAAATACTAGTACCACAAAGATGCCTCCTTCAATAATTCTTTCCACATGGTGCCCTAAAAAAAATAACTGCGACCCAGTAAATAGTGGCCCTTGACACTAATAGTGCCATAAACACAGTGCCCCCACATAAATAATTGTGCTAAGCTGATACTGTGCTAGTATGTACAGTAATAGTGTTCCCAAAAGTGCCACCAATAGAAATAATTTTCTGCCAGAGTGCATTTAGTGTTAACAGCTACAGTCGCCATACTACTAATGTCCCCCATTGTTCTCCAGAGGTAATAATGTCCCCATGATGCCCATACCAGTAATCATGTTCCCTATAGTCTCTCAGTAGTAATATAGCCCACCATAATGCCCCCAGTAGTAATAATTCCCTTTATAATATATGCCAATAGAAGAAAATGCCCTCAAATGTGTGCCACTACAAAAAATACCCCCTTATAATGTATGCCAGTACAAAAAATGTTCCCTTATCATGTGTGTCAGTACAAAAATACCCTTTATAATGTGTGCTAGTACAAAAATGCCACCTCATAACATTTGCCAGTACACAAATGCCACCTTATAAAGTGTGCCAGTACAAGAAAATGTCCCCTTATGTGTGCCAGTTCAAAAAATACCCCCTTAAAACATTTGCCAGTCCAAAAGTGCCCCTTATGATGTGCCAGTACAAAAACTGCCCCCTTATAATGTTTACCAGTACGCAAATGCATTCAGTCTCTGATTTTAGCAGGTCAGCTTGAGCTAAGTATTGATTTTTTATTTTTGACCATCATCTTAATAGTAGAATGTTCTGGTTTTGTGAAACAAACCTTTATAAGGATTAAATTATTTTCATTAAAGGGGTTCTGCAGTTGTTTAAAACTGATGATCTATCCTCTGGATAGATCATCAGCATCTGATCGGCGGGGGTTTGACACCCGGGACCCCTGCCGATCAGCTGTTTGAGAAGGCAGCGGCGCTGCAGGAGCGCCACGGCCTTCTCTGTGTTTACCGGAGGCCAGTGACGTCACGACTACTATCACTGGCCTGGGCGGGGCTTAGCTCCATTCATGTGAACAGAGCTTAGCCCCGCCCAGGCCAGTGATACTAGTCTTGACGTCACTGGCCTGCGGTAAACACAAGAAGGCCGCGGCGCTCCTGCAGCGCCGCTGCCTTCTCAAACAGCTGATCGGCAGGGGTCCTGGGTGTCGGACCCCCGCCGATCAGATGCTGATGATCTATCCAGAGGATAGATCATCAGTTTTAAACAACTGCAGAACCCCTTTAATAATGCATGTTCTTCCAGATCAAGTAAAGGTAAAAATTATGGAATCATCAACAACAAAAAAAACAAGATCACTACTTTGCCGCTCCTCATTGGGCATTCATGACAGCCTGAATTCTTTGAGAAATTGACTTCAGTAATGATAACTTCTACATTCTACAAGCCTGTCCCATATTCCTCAAAATGCAGTTGACAGAACAGGTTTTCAGTAGAGCTGTGGTCCCCAACCACCGGTCCGTGGCCCAGGACCAGGCCCTGGATGATTGTTTGCCAGGCAGCTGCAATACAGACGAGAAGAGATGCTAGGTGCAGACATCACACTCAACTTCAGGTGGCAGAGCAGGAAGGAAGGAGAGCGCTCCCAACTGTGATGCTGCCAGCCACTGCCACCAATGAAAAGCCTGACAAAGGGGTTGTGAGGGAAGGGATTGGTTAGGATGTCACTACCCCACCAATGAAAATGACGGCGCCCGGGGGGGAGTGAGGCGGAATCTGCATGGTTGACATTCAGGGGCGGAGTTGTTTCAGCTGGTATCGGAGGGAGGGAGGGAGGGAGCGGGAGAATGACCATGGAGCACAGTTCCTCTTCTTATCATGTGCACCTTGAAAATATCACGGGGGACTAAAGAAGCCGGGACCCAGCAGCACAGGGCAGGCAAGCATGATACTCTCCACAGGTCTTGTGATGTGGGGGGTTATGGAAGAAAGGTCCGCAAAGGTAAACAACCCCTTTAAGACTCTTGCCCTGTGGCACCATGCATTCTAAAAATACATTCTTTGTGAGGTTCCTATTCTTGATTGCTATTGATCGCGACCTTGTTACATTTTTTAAATTTTCCCCAGAACGTTTTGTCCTACTCCTAGGTTTTAATTGTTGATCTGTCCTATGACTGTTTCTCATTTATTATTATTTATTTTACTCACTTATATAGTGCTGTCATATTCCGCAGCGCTTTACAGATATTGTCATCACTTGCCATCCCCACACAAACATGAGGAGAACATACAAACTCCATTCAGTGGTTGTTCTTGGGCATATTTAAACCAAGGACCCCAGCACTGCAAGGAACCAGTGCTAACCACTGAGCCACCATGCTTCCCACCACTTGGCAACATTTCTGGCTACTCTACAATCCAACGAAGCAGGAAACTCCAGCTCACCTGAAATTAGGACACAAGCCATGCCCGGATATGTAGAGAAATCCAGCACAGGTCATAAAATCCATGGGTTCTTTATTGAACGGACGTTTAATATGTCCAAAACATGTTAACAGAGACCCTGTCCCCACACATGTATGTATTGATTTAAATCTTCTACTCTACAATTCCCTTAGTGTACCCATCACAGATTGGTGACTATCCTGATGACAGAGACTTGGAAATGTAACCAGGAAAGTTCATATCTTCTAAGGCAGTGATTTTCAACCAGTGTGCCTCCAGCTGTTGCAAAACTACAACTCCCATCATGCCCAGGCAGCCTACAGGTATCAGCCTACAGAAGGGCATGGTGGGAGTTGTAGTTTTGCAACAGCTGGAGGCACACTGGTTGAAAATCACTGTTCTAAGGGGTTTAAGGGTAAAGAATGGCAAAATTCTTTAGACTCTGCTCCCTAGTCTAGACAGAGGGTCTACCAGTCTGATGAGATTACATTTTCGAAATTATATAGAATCTATATAGATGTGTCATTGTTATATATGGAAAGGGTGTCCAAGATTAGTAAAACAGGTCGGTTTATTTTCTTATTTTAATTAAACATAAATTTTAAAACGTGACACAAGACGGAAGCTTCATAGATAAATAACTTCGGTCAATGACACCCTCTATTATAGACCAGAGCTGCATTCATAATTCTACTGCTTGGGAAACCATCAACAAGCTTGCTGACAGACACACGCCTCATAATTCAGCTGGTCTCCTAAAACGCATTGGGACAGGAGTTCCTACTTTACAGTACCCGCTATAAGGACAACACTTCCTAGAATGCAAATCAGCAGAACAAGCTTTGTAAAGGCTATTATCAAGACCCTTGAGTCAGAATGGTTGTACCAATAAGTCTCAAATTGTTCTGCAAGCTCCCTAATTTGTGATTTTTTTGGCCCTGTTGGCTCCAAGGTCAGACAACCCCTTTAACGTGGACATTCTCTTTGGACAACCTGACAAAACTGGATTACCCAAGGACACATTTACCGTGGATTTTGTTAAATAATTCTAATTATTTATATTCACAATGTTTGCAGTTTTATTTTATGTCATTGTAAGTGTTAAGAATATTTATATAAAATCTTATTAAAGGGGTTGTCCAAGTTATGAAAAAATATATAGTACTGTAAATCTGATGGGCAGCAATATATAACTAAGTTAAGCAAGTTTTAGGCAAAATAAAAATCTATATTTCCTCATTTCGCTGGTTCTCTTCTGGCTTTTGTTTACATGCAGTAATAACAATCTCTGCCCCTCCCCCCACACTGCTCTGTAAAGGAAGTGAATAAGTCTGCCCTGAGTGACATGTCTGCCCCCTGAGATACTCAGCAGCATGCTGTATGTGAAGTCCCAGCTGTACAATGACATTACTGATGCACAAAGAAACTTCCCCCTACCTTTCTTGTGCAATACTCTGCAGATCTCCAGTGTCAGGATCTACCCTCCTCATCCTATAGACACAGAGCTATGTCTCTTCATTGCCTGTAGCTACTGTTGGAAAGCTTTGAGCCCTGTGTGTGTTCTCGCTGAAGGGGTTAATGTTTATCTGAAAGAATCCAGGGAGAGAGCAGAGATCAGGAGCAGAGCAGGGGCGTGGCCAGCACAGTGACCTCTCGTGTACAGACTCTTATCTGCTGGTGCACGAATATGAGATGAGGAGGCAGAAAAGCTGACATCACAGGTCATGTGACCCTGAGTGAAATATGAGAAGCTAGCAGCTTTAAAAGCACAAAGTGCTGGAAAAGCTGTTATATTTGATTAGTTAGAAACATACAAATGACAAAAAAATAACTTGGTTATTATTTTATAATAACCCAGGGTATTCCTATACATCCAATATGCATACAGAAGGATATAAGGGTACTAAAAAACCATCACAGAAAACAGTTTGGTCTACATCAGGAGTGGTCTTCACAATCTGGTAATATTGTGGAAAATAAAGTAACATTATTTTCATCCAACATTAATGGAATTTGATAGGTGCCATATTAGCAAATATTCTGGATTACCAGACGAGGATAGGGAAGAAGGATGAGAATCTACAGGCATAAAGCTTAAAGGGGTTCCTAGGTCTTAAAAATTGAGGGCCTATCCTACAGAATCACAGCATTAAAGTTTGATCAGTGGGTCCAAAATGTTGTCAGTTCCTTGTCATTGTTTGCATCAGCTCTACACGCCATCCGTGCAGCTCATCCCTTTCAAGTACTAAGTATAGGCCATCAATGTTTAAGTCCTAAAAATTTGAACACAAAATTGACTCCAAATTTACAGATGCCAGCTAGATTAGAATTTTTAGTTTTCCACAAATGTAACTTTTACACATGCAAGTCATTAAAGCACCTTCCTTCTAGCTGTGTTTAGTAATATGAACAAGTTGATCTCAGCTATATAAAAGGTGACCCCACCCTGAAACCCACAAGTCTCAGCTTTACTGTCCCGGAAAGGTGCTGCTCAACAGTGAAATGAATGTTGTTTGTTCCCAGGGCCAAATCCTCTCTCTTATACCTCTGGCTGGTCTGATGTGGGTGATCAGGAGTAACAGAATTCTAACTTAAACCGAGTGACAGATGCCACTCCCGCCACATATTACTGCACAAAAGGATGTCACATCTCTGTGCCCCACCTGTTTAGGCATAAACGTAAAAAAATGAAATCCACCCAATGTACTGAAATGAATTGAACTGGACAAACACAAAAATTATTGTACGGCAATCAAAGCAATCAATGACTCCCTTGACTCTCATCTTACCTGCTTGCCCCCACTCTACCTCTTACCAGGGTGGAAAGAAATTGTATTTTTCCTCTAAATGTCTTTACAATGATCTGTACCATTTACTACACTTTTTGTCTCCAAAGAATTAACAGAAATTCACCTATTTTTGGTATATTTTTGGCACAGATTGCGGCTTTTCCCCACTCATGCCAGGTCTAAAAAAGTGGGCAGGAAAGGGGGTGGAAGCTGGCAGGCTCATCTCATCTATCATTTCCTACGCCTTTTTAGGCGTAGAAAATGGTCTAAATTTAAGCCAGCAAGGAAGCATTCGTAGATTTAGACTGGCGGTGGATGCGCTGAAGTCATGTAGCGGCCGGTGCAGTGGTTATTAAGACTGGCGTCTAAAATCCGCATCTTAATAAATGACCCCCATTCTTTTTCGGATTTCTTCCACAATTTCTGTATTAGGCTTAGTGCAGGATCCAAGGGAGCAGAGTCACAGTGGGGGACATTTACTAAGCATGTTGTGCCAGAATTATAGTGTAAAATGCACCAAAAAGAATGGTGTTTTGATTTGCACCAAATATATCAACAGTTTTCTCCAATTAAGCCCACTTATGTGGTGGTGTTTTGTGCAAAAAGTCGCATTTATGGCATTAAGATGCGACTTTTTGTCAGTAAGTATGAAAACAAGATGCGTTTATTTTTATCTAATATAAATGAGCTAAACAACAGGGTTTTGTCAGTAAATTGGCATTCAACAAAACAATAACAAATACGTCCCGAGTCTGCGACAAAAGTCGCAATTTACCAGTGGAAATGTTGCAAATATGCTTCAAAAGTCGCAAACATATTTCAAAAGTTGCAAGTGCAGTCTGGCAGCATTGGCAGAAATGGTGCATTTTAGTTTTAAAAAGCCACATTTTAGTGCTATTGGCGTTAAAATGTTACAAATCGAGAGAAATTCAGTAAGCAGATAATCAAGTTTATATTGAAAAAAGTCACATTTTAAATATTAGCTACATACTGTTATTCAAGAAAATATGCTATCCAAAGACCAAATAATACCGCTACACCATGACTACTACCACCACTGGTACTATATGATACTTAATATTACCATACTTTTACTGAATAAAAACCCACTGCATACTGACCAATATTATTACCATACAGTGGTAGGTACCAGTTCTACAGACTGTATAAGTGAATACCGATCAGTAAAATCCAATGGCTCACAGGCGACATCTCCTCTGATGGAGTTGTTCTCTTTTCCATCTGGCCCATACTGCCATGACGACTTCTTCCAAACACAACCTGTCTCACTTTTCCGGCAAACTCTCTTCCTTTTCCCAGCCTACACAAAATAATGTTTCTTATGTACAGTATATAATTACCCTTCAAAAATAGTTCCACACAGACAGCACACTTGAAAACAATAGTGCCAAATAGATGGTGCCCCTGAAAATAACTGCAGCACCCCATATTATGCCCAAGATGGTAATAATGCACCATACAGCCAAAATGCCATCGTTTGTAGCCCAAACTTTAATAGTGCCATTGTTAAACCCCAGAAAAAATTAATGATCTCCCATATAGTACTAATGCTTACCATTGTTCCTCTTACAAAATTATAATGCCACTTTGTGCCACCTGGAAAGTAATAATGCCCCTCTCGTGTGAGCTCTAGAAAGTAATATTGCCCCATACAGTAATAATGCCTCTTGAAAAAGTAATAGAGCCTGATAACATACTCACCTTACTTCAATACCCGATGAAGGCAGTGAAACAGTCCTCTCCAGGCCTGCACAGTTGGCGGCACTTTGCAGTGATGTCACTGATAACACCCTGTGTGCTGTCCTAAAATGGCCTGTGGCCTGAAAAATAGAGAATAGTCTTGCAGAGGAAAGTGACATGTTCCCCCGATGCTACCAATGCCCCTGGTTTATATTGCTGCCTTATACGATCCTTGCATATGGCTTTCCTGTGTGCAAGAGCCCTTTACTGCACAAGACTCGTATGGAGCGCTATTGGCTGATTAGACACACTGCTGGCTGTAAGGCTTCATTCACATCACCGTTCAGCCTTTCTGTTCTCCTGCTCCGTTTAGGATTCGGCACATAATTGAGCTGAATGGAGCCTATGGGCCATATAGACTATAATGGGGTC
This sequence comes from Rhinella marina, assembly GCA_900303285.1. NCBI lineage: Eukaryota > Metazoa > Chordata > Amphibia > Anura > Bufonidae > Rhinella > Rhinella marina. The sequence goes on from ONZH01019868.1 coordinate 105,705, forward strand.
CATTAGGTTTGCGCTCAGAAGATTTTGGAGCAGAGACAAAAGTATTGCATGCAGGACTTTTGTCTCCGCTTCAAAAATCTTCCTCTGAGTGGAAACCTAACGGACCCCATTGTAGTCTATGGGGCCAGTGGGTTCCATTCGGCTCAGTTATGTGCCGAATCCGTCCTTTCTGTCCTCCTGCTCCTAAACGGGGCAGGAGAACGGAAAGGCTGAACGGTGATGTGAACGTAGCCTTACCTGTGTAACCCTTTTTAAAGGGTTTTTTTTTTTTAAGTGAAATGGCTGTATGCACAAGAAGGAGCCTGATGCCGATTTGAAAATCCAGAGCTCTGATTTTACTGTGGATTTTTAAAAAACCTCATCCACTTTTATTGTACAGTAATTTGCTGTGGATTGTCACAAATCCAGTGTGAATCCACCATGCGGAAACTTGACAGCATGCTCACTATGCTCCTATCTCTTTGGAAGTGATTTGCTGTGCCTGGCTTTCCCAATTCTTTCTATAGCTGTGTACACCACTCGCTGAACAATACTGATCAAAGGGACACAGCAACTTCACTGAGTACTCCTACAATCATGTGATGGTTTCAGCCCCCCACCTCTACCAATCAAAACTAATGACATATCTCTACAACATGTCAAAAGTTTGAGGAAACAATAGTTATACTTTAAAGGGGTTCTTCGAAAGTTTTATACTAATGACATATCCTCTAAATAGATCATCACTATCTGACTCTTGGGGGTCTGACACCCAGGACCCCCGCCGATCAGCTGTTTGATAAGGCACTGGCACTCTCAGCTTACCAGGCACAACGTCGTACATTGTATAGTGGCTGTACTTGGTATTGCAGCTCAGCCCCATTCACTTCAATGTCGCTGAGATGCGCCTTAGGCCATGTGACTAACGAATGTGACGTCACTGGCCTAGACTAAGCTGCGAGCACTCTGACCCCCACTTATGTCATGTCAATATATAAGGTTTGATGAAGCGGTAGTTATACTTTCATGATCCAGTCCTACATTTCTAGTATTTTTGATTCTTTATTTACAATCCGGCATTTACAAGTCCAGATGAGCGCTTCAAAAACAGATTTCTCGCACAATGAGAGTTCATAGTTAATTTAGCTGGACTACTCATGAACCATTCTGAAAACAGCAAACTTCAAACATTTCACATCAAAAAGCTTAAAATAAAAGCAAAAGAGGAAACGTCCAGGAAACCATTTGTATGGTCAAGGATGATAGGAATTTCCCTGGGTGGGGAGGGAAACACTGCTCTCAACAACACGGCATCATGAAGAGACCCTGTGTACATTATCAGACCTCCTTTCCCTAAAACAGTGACCTGGAATTATAAACCAAAGATTTGTCTTCTGCAGTATTTCAATTTTTATTAAGGCATTTCTGGGTTTTCTTATGGGTAGGTCCTCCTTATGGGCAGATAGAAAGGAGTTGTCTATAGAAAACAATCCTTTTACCCACTACCTCACCAACTCCACTTTCATTAAGGCCAGATATTGTGTTGATTCTCTAAGGCATAAAAATTATACCTGAATGTATTAAAAAGTGACTTTTACTAGACACTTTACCAGGCACTTGATGGGACCCATTATATGTCAATGGGATGCATTGGGATCTGTTATTGAACATATCTAACCAGATCCATTTATTCTGATACTGTAGGTGGGGATTCTTCCTCTGGATATACCTCTAAAATGCCTCCCCATACGCCCAGGGTCCCTGACAGAGGTAATACTTATCTGGCTCCCCAGCACCTTCTGAAACCCACACGGCCACTGCTACATCTCCCATTGAGTAGATGAAAACATCAGGCATCGAGGGGTGGCAGCCAATAGCAGGCCGCACCGGGAACAAGCCTCCCTAGCATCGTGGGTGAAGCTAAGGAGGCTCATTCCCGTCACGGCCTGCTATTAGCTAATCCATCAGGCGCAAACCCCCCCGCCCCCAGACGCTGGATGTTTTCATCCACGTGATGGGGACAGGCGGTGGCCGCATCGTGGTCAGAAGCGACGTGGGAGCCAGGTAAGTATAACCTCTGTCAAGGGCCCGGGCATATGGTGAGGCATTTTAGGGTTTAGATAACCCCTTTAAGAAAACAGAGGTCCACCAGTTCCCATTCCATCATGTGAGGTGGCAACCAGCCAGGAAAAGACTGAATGAAGTAACTCTCAGTATAAGGCCTCATTCACACATCGGTGACTGTGAGCCAAAACTAGGAGTGGAGGCTACACAGAGATAAGGTATAATGGAAAGATTTGCTCCTGTTCGGTGTTTTTGACCCACTACTGGTTTTGGCTCACGATCACTGATCAAACACTGACTATGTGAAAGCGGCCTAGCTCTTACAGACTTATATAAAGAAAGTAACAAGTATGTGCAATCACATGGCCATTCACTATACCAATAAACCAAGTGGATCAGTATCACTTACCACATGGTTACGTATATATAACAGCTGCACTCCAATTACTAAATAATTACCGTACCAACAAAAACGGAGTGAACATGGAAGCCAAAAGGTTAAATATACAGTGCCTTGTGAAAGTATTCGGCCCCCTGGAACTTTTCAACCTTTTGCCACATTTCAGGCTTCAAACAAAAAGATATAACATTTAAAATTTTTGGTGAAGAATCAACAACAAGTGGGTCACAATTGTGAAGTGGAACGAAATTTATTGGATCATTGAAACTTTTTTTGTAATAATAAAACTGAAAAGTGGGGCGTGCAAAATTATTCGGCCCCATGGCATTAATACTTTGTTGCGCCACCTTTTGCTGCGATTACGGCTGCAAGTCGCTTGGGGTATGTCTCTATCAGTTTTGCACATCTAGAGACTGAAATTCTTGCCCATTCTTCCTTGCAAAACAACTCGAGCTCTTTGAGGTTGGATGGAGAGCGTTTGTGAACAGCAGTTTTCAGCTCTTTCCACACATTCTCAATTGGATTCAGGTCTGGACTTTGACTTGGCCATTCTAAGACCTGGATACGTTTATTTTTGAACCATTCCATTGTATATTTTGTTTTATGTTTGGGATCATTGTCTTGTTGGAAGATAAATCTCAGTCCTAGTCTCAGGTCTTTTGCAGACTCCAACAGGTTTTCATCCAGAATGGTCCTGTATTTGGCTCCATCCATCTTCCCATCAATTTGAACCATCTTCCCTGTCCCTGCTGATGAAAAGCAGGCCCAAACCATGATGCTGCCACCACCATGTTTGACAGTGGGGATGGTGTGTTCAGGGTGATGAGCTGTGTTGCTTTTACACCAAACATATCGTTTTGCGTTGTTTCCAAAAAGTTCAATTTTGGTTTCATCTGACCCGAGCATCTTCTTCCACATGTTTGCTGTGTCTCCCAGGTGGCTTGTGGCAAACTGTAAACGAGACTTTTTATGAATATCTTTGAGAAATGGCTTTCTTCTTGCCACTCTTCCATAAAGGCCAGATTTGTGAAGTGTTCAACTGATTGTTGTCCTATGGACAGACTCTCCCACCTCAGCTGTAGATCTCTGCAGTTCATCCAGAGTGATCATGGACCTCTTGGCTGCATCTCTGATCAGTCTTCTCCTTGTTTGAGATGAAAGTTTAGACGGATGGCCAGGTCTTGGTAGATTTGCAGTGGTCTGATGCTCCTTCCATTTCAATATGATCGCTTGCACAGTGCTCCTTGGGATGTTTAAAGCTTGGGAAATCTTTTGGTATCTAAATCCGTCTTTAAACTTCTCCACAACAGTATCACGGACCTGCCTGGTGTGTTCCTTGATCTTCATGATGCAGAACCCTGAGACTATCACAGAGCAGGAGCATTTATACGGAGACTTGATTACACACAGGTGGATTCTATTTATCTTCATCAGTCATTTAGGACAACATTGGATCATTCAGAGATCCTCAATGAACTTCTGGAGTGAGTTTTCTGAAAGTAAATGGGCCGAATAATTTTGCACGCCCAACTTTTCAGTTTTATTATTACAAAAAAAGTTTAAATGATCCAATAAATTTCATTCCACTTCACAATTGTGACCCACTTGTTGTTGATTCTTCACCAAAAATGTAAAATGTTATATCTTTTTGTTTGAAGCCTGAAATGTGGCAAAAGGTTGAAAAGTTCCAGGGGGCTGAATACTTTCGCAAGGCACTGTATATAATGGACTTGATATCATAATCATTAAAATAGCACAAGAAACATGATTACAAATGAGCCCCCCCCAGTACAATAACAGGACCCCAGAAGAGCTAAAAAGACTACATGTTAGTATTGTATACTGTATACCACCGGACTGTTAATACATAACAACCATCGCTGGCACAATGATTAGGAATTAGGAATGTTGCAGCCCCTTCAGTCATCTGATCAGTTGGGGTGTTGAGAGTCAGGCCTCCACGTATTTGACATCAATATCAAAATCCCAGAAAACGATTTTAAAGGTAATGAAAGATTTATTTTTTAAATAAATATTCATAGAAAACTATTTCTTTTTATATTTTTGGCAGTTTTTTCTTTTTCATTTCAGTACTGTGCCACTGAAAACTAAATACAAAGGATTGTCCTTCTGTAGCAGTCAGAACAGAGAGACAAAACTTCTATATAGATGATCTATTGTAAGATTGCTGTGAGGGGAATATTATCTGTTAGTATAATAGTAGATGTAGACTTTAGGATGACAGCGTGGCAGCTCTATTGTTCTCCTGATAGACCTAGATACAGATACTGACAGAACAGTATTGCACTTATCAGTGTAATGTGTGATGCTGTATTTAAGTCACTCATCCCCATCCCTCTCTGGTCACAGTGAATGACGTAGACGTAGAATGACCTCATTACTGTTTGCATAGATACATGGCTGTGCTTCACCTGATTAATGCACTGTTTCTCTTTTCTTAACCCAAGGCGCCATTCCTGAGTTATATTTTCTTAATATGCAAATTAGTCGTTTGGTTTAATGAAGGCGTCACTATTGCTCTTGTTGCACCCAAACTTCATTAAAGGGGTTCTCCAGGAATTAAGAAAATGAAAATACACAAATATTACTTGATTAAAAATATATTCCCAAATACCTTTCATTAGTTATAATGGCTCGTTTTGTCTAGGGAGCAATGATTAGGAGAACAAAATGGCCACCATCCTATTAGTACACACAAAACCTGTCCTAATAACACAGAGGACAAGTTACTTTACAACACTGAGGTAAGGAGCTGCCTCATCCTCCTCTCTGCTCTGACTGTCAGGGATTATGATCCTGAATACAGTTTAATATGATATTTAGCTGAATCTTTGTGGGAATGGAGTTGATGAGGTCGGACAGGACAGACTGTCGTAATGGAGACTACATACAAGAGCTGCTGCTCATTAGTCACATCTGCTCCTGAACTCAATTCCCCAGAGATTCAGCTGAAGATCTTATCATCTGTATTCAGGATCATAATCCCTGACAGTCAGAGCAGAGAGGAGGATGAGGCAGCTCCTTACCTCAGTGTTGTAAAGTAACTTGTCCTCTGTGTTATTAGGACAGGTTTTGTGTGTACTAATAGGATGGTGGCCATTTTGTTTCTCCTAATGATTGCTCCCTAGACAAACCGAACCATTATAACTAATGAAAGATATTTGGGAATATATTTATAATGAAGTAACATTTAAGTATTTTCATTTTCTTAATTCCCGGAGAACCCCTTTAATTTCTGTTGCTAGCCCCTCCCTGGCAGCTTTGCCACTGCCTGACCCTGTTAATTAAAGCAGCCAGGGATGGGCTGGCCACAGGAATGAGTGGAGCTTGGGTGCAACAAGGGCAAGGGAGAAGCCTTCATAGCACAAAAGGCCGAATTTGCATATTTAAAAAAAACTATCTACATAAGAAAAACAGTGTTTTAATCATGTGAACTACAGCTATATGGATATATGTGAACAGTTGGGTAGGGCGGTTGCTGGTGACCTGTGATAGAAAATGTGATAGAAGAAATGAATGGTAGTGTCTCTTTAATGCAATGATTCAAACCTCTGAGTGGTATGTATTCTAGCCCAACAAGTTGTGGTGGATCAGGATCTTTTCACCAGTCGTAGTTGACTTCACTGGTGGTTTATGGCCTTGAGTATCAGAGAAGGTAGCTAGCTATCACAGATCAATCTGATCAGTAGAATACATGGAAGTGAAACCTGAGTATGAGAACCTCACCCTACTAGGCAACGGCAACCATCAATGTAGTAACAAAGGTCTTCAAGGTGAAACCACATGAAAGGGCATCAGAGTGAAACTTGTGGATATGAAATCAGCACCATGGTGAATTTGTCTTTCTCTTACGACTCCCTTTCACACACCCTTCTGCTGAGACCTCCGCCCTCCCCTCCTCTAACACCTCTTCCTGTTTATGCTCTTCATATTTGATTGTTGGAGTAAACAGCTGCCTTATTTTGTTAGCGGTGACCTCACTTCCCTCAGCCCATGCTTCCTCTACTGCAGGAAGCCCCAGAACTATCGCTTCCTGCCATCACAAGGCCCCGCTTCCTGATTGGTCGCTTGGCTGCCTCAGATAGCCCGGGGAGGGACCGTCTCTGTTTTTATTTGGGGACTTGATTTTACATGTTCATTTATCACAGTACAAAGGGACCAGACATAGGAAACCATATATAGGTAAGATATATGCATCTATATGTATATTTTATGTGTGGGCAGAGATACTAAATATCATTATCTGTATTTATGTATAATGAATAACTAGACGACTACACGTTTATAGAATATATAAATACATGAACATACACAGGATAGATGACAGACAGATAGATAATACAAATAAAAGATAGATAGATAGATAGATAGATAGATAGATAATACAGATGGATGATAGATATAAGATAGATCAGGGATGCCCAACCTGCAGCCCTCCAGCTGTTGCAAAACTACAACTCTCAGCATATCTGGACAGCCTACAGCTATTAAGACATACTGGGATTTGTAGTTTTGTAACAGCTTGGGCATCCCTGAGATAGATAATATAGATGAGAGGAGGAAATAGGGAGATAGAAGATACACAGATACACATGAGATGGTAGATAGATAGTAGGTGGATAGATAGATAGATAGATAGATAGATAGATAGATAGATAGATAGATAGATATAGAGACAGATAGAGAGATAGAAAGGGGACAGATAAATAATACTGAGAACTGATAGATATGATAGATAATATAGATGACAGGTGGAATAGAGAGATAGATGATACATAGAGAGATATGAGATAGAAAAAGATAGATAGATATGAAATGGACGTTTTGTAATTTTTTAACGTTTTTTAAATCTGTGGTTTTCCACATGATTATAGCTAAATTAAAACATCTATACATACATCTAAGAAAGCAGATAAACTTTATAGATATGAGAGAAATAGAAAGAAAGAAAGAAAGAAAGAAAGAAAGAAAGAAAGAAGAAGAAAGAAAGAAAGAAAGAAAGAAAGAAATGACAAAGAATAAATACATCTGAACTAGATGTCTATTGCAGTACTGAGAATTTTCTTCTTATTTCTTTTTCCTTGGCAGCTTGAATTTTATTACTATTTATTCATTCATTATTCATAATAATCATCAAGATTAAATTGTGGAAAAATTATCAACAAAACTAATTAAATGTTTTTTTCATCTTAACAACTTCTTTCCATATACATATCTTTCATATGTTGATGGCACAGAGAGGGTCTCCATTCACAGGATCCCCTCTAATAGTCACTACTGCTGTGGTGGACCCATGTATTATATAATTGGCCGTTTATTTTTATTTCACAACCCCTATAGTGAAAAGACCAGTGAGAAGACCACCCAAAATTGTATTGAACACTGATGTGTTGGGGGGGGGGTCTTCTGGAAGGAGGTGGCCAGTATGCATAATATATGGTGGAAGTGATAATCTGTCACAGGAAATCTCATCTGGATAAGGGTGTGGTCTTCTCAAAGAGGTGGTCTTCTGGTAAAGTTTCCGTTGTATACTATTTTTTATTGCAATCACACTCTGAAGATATATATCTTTACACAATACTGATTTTCTGCCTGCATTGTTTTACGGTAAAAATGGCCAAATTATGTCCAACATTACATGGCAAACACCTAAAGGGGTTGTCTGGCCACTTGATTTTTTCTTAAGAACTCCCGCAAAAATTTTTATTCCATGTCCTGCTAGAAAAGTACATGATGTAATCTGTAGTGAATGTCATTTTCTTACCAGTAGCTGAATTTTTGAGTTATATCATCCTGACGTTTCTTATCTGTGTCATGTGACTAGGAATTAGACCCACCAACTCACACAGAGACTTATGTGTGGACAGGAAGTCTAATTTTCTATGCATTCCTATGGGAGCCTCACTTTCAGTCTCATAGGAATGAATAGAGAAGTGACTGGCTTGCTGTCCTGGGTCAGTTGGAGGTCACGGAGTTGGTTACATGACCCAGCTACAATAAGAAGAGAGTGGAAACTCTCAATTTCAGCCTCTGATAAGAAAATTACATTCACTACAGATTATGTCATGCACCTTTCTAACAGGTCAGAGAATAAAAATTTTTGAGGGAGTTCTTTAAATGGCTCCATACCGTGTCAAATTATAAAGAAAAGTCAATCTCACTTTACCTATCCCCGCCACTCTTGTTCTGGCGCTTCCCGCTCCCCCACGGTTTCTGGTTCCTGGTTTTCCTTGACATGCTCAGCCAATCACCGGCCTCAGTGGTGAACCTCCTCAGCCAATGATTCGATAGGCAGCCATTTCCTGTGTGTCGGGAAGAAACAGGAAGCAGAGCCCTGCGGGGTATCTGGAGGTGTCAGAACAGGAGAAGCGGTGGGTGTGTAAGGTGATCATGACTTTAAATGGTCAGACAACCCCTTTAACTTGACATGAACACAAAGCCACGTAATAATAGGGATAATGTAAAAGATCTGACCAGATGTAATGTCATGTAGAGCATTTCCAAGCTATGTACAGCACAACCAAGTCATTTCTTATGATGAGATGACAGGAACATGAAGCAAACTGCACGCAGATGACAGCTTCAGCCAACACATACAATGCCAGGTCACATTTGTGCAGACTGGATATCTGTTGGGATGGAGAACGACATGATTTTAACAAATGATTGCGTGGGGAGTATCAACAGCTACTATCAATCCTATCCGCCGCTGATGACAACCACAATACCATGCGCAGGCTGGAGATGCTGCAGATGTTTTATTCCATCAATTTTTTTTTAATTGTCACAATTGATATATATATATATATATATATATATATATATATATATATATATATAGCAATTGTGACAATTTAAAAAAATATTTTAAAAAATTAATTCCTGGTAATTTTCAATGCAATTCTAGATGTGGATTCTGCTTCAGGAATGGGCAGGACACTACTTTTTTCATGGTGTGGTTTTTAAGGGTATGTTCATACGACGGTTTTTAACATTCCAAGTACAAATTCAGTGTGTTTTTCTTTCCATGCTTTCTTTTAACAAATGGGTATTTACTTCAATACAAACCTGTAGTTTCAGCTTGTGGTTTTTGGTGTGGATCTGCTCCAAAAAACGAGCAGACAACACACGAAAAACGTATGAACACATATGGAGCTGTTTTCTGGTGCTTACTATTCATTTCAATGGGATACTCAGCGCGGATTTGGCCCCAAGATAGGGCATGCTGCTTTTTTCCATGCTTCTTTTTTCCACGTGGAAAAAAAGTGCTGCTTCCCAATGAAATCAACAGAGGCTGTTTTGAGACATTTTTGGAGCTGATTTTGAGATTGAAATGCTCCAAAATCAGCGCTAAAACAGTCAATTTCAACTGGCCCTAAAACCACAAGAGGTAAAAAAGTGTCATGTACATATGGGCCCGCATTGTCCAGAAAAATTAAATTTTAATATATGCAAATGAGCCTCTAGAAGTAACAGGGGTGTTGCTGCTACAACTGGGGGCTCTGCTCTCTTCATAACTGCTGTGCCCTCTGCAGGCCAGGCAGGTGTGATGATGGTTTCACTTCTTGGCCCTATCAAGCAAAGTGCAGAGGGCACAGCAGTTGCAGAGAGCAGAACCTTTAGGTGTAATGCCAACGCCCCCATTGCTCTTAGAGGCTCATTTGCATATATTAAAACATAATTTTTCTCAGCAATGCGGCCACATATGAACATGGGACCAACACAGATGCCTTCAGCTGCCAAGTGCACATGTAACAGGTTAGGCAGTGTCATAGGTACAAATCTGCTGTTAGGTTGTCTGGGGGAACTTTTTTTTTTTTTTTTAAGAAAAAGGTCCAGGATGGTGCTGCTCCAGTCCCACTACCTTCCACTTTCTGCTCCCGGGCTAACACACAGGAATTGGGATGAAATAACTGATCTGAAAAATCACGGGCTTTGGTGGGTCACCACTGTAGCCAGCGATTGGCTGAGCAGACATTTAATCCATCCTGGCCCTTTAAAAAAATAAAAATAAAAAATGTGTTCCGTTCAACAACCCTGAAACCCTGTATGTATGGAGTTCACTCACACCTCCATGTAAAGTAATTAGTTTTTAGTAATATTATTTAGGTATTATAAATGGACAGACTGACAGATAGATAATTATGAAATAGAAAATAGGTAGATAGATATGAGTTAGATAGAAGGTAGGTAGATAGATGATAGATAGATAGATAGATAGATAGATAGATAGATAGATAGATATGAGATAGATAGAAAGTAGATAGAACTGGTGTAAAGGAATACTGGCTTAGTTGCCCATAGCAACCAATCAGATTCCACCTTTCATTTTTCAGAGCTCTTTTGGGAAAAGAAAGGTGGAATTTGATTGGTTGCTATGGGCAACTAAGCCAGTTTTCCTTTACACGATATTTGATGAATCTGCCCCTATGCTTACATGACATGGATTTGTCAAATCTGCAGCAGAAATCCAAAGCTATAAAATTCCTCATTCTCCTGCATTGCTAGTGTATACTGTCCTGATTTAGGCATGGAGTCCATGACATAAATCCCGACATGTGAACATGGTGTTAGACATTTCTGTGACTACTCCTGATGCACACAATGATAATCGATGCACTGGAGGAGGAGGGAATTGGTTGCACACCTAGATCCTCTCTGCCTATAGGACATCTTTGGTTCGGGAGATCTCTTCTGCCTCAGCAATGTCCCTTTCACATTCCACTAATGCGATGAAGATTCGCTGTCAGACTGCGCGGCTTTTAGCTTGATAGGGGAGTGACACAGGCCATGTATTAATAATGATGGAAATAATTTATTACCACTCCCACTGCTTATTCATATTTATGGAACGCATTAGTGGCGGCAGACTATTAAGTGTCTCTCCTGATTTCTCTCTCCTGACAGGTATGTGAAAAGCCGGCCGCTTCATGTGATGAGCTGTCCATTCTTCCTCTCTCCCAACCCTTGTACCAGAGTGATATAAGGAGCCCTGGTACAGGGGATGGCTGAAAGGAAACGCTGGAGAATTCTTCATCCTTCAAGCAATTGACCAGTCCGTCTATACAGAGCTGCACGTCCATATCCTACATGAAAAGCTCAATAAACCTAAAGGGTTTTGGACTACAGGTTCCTAGTCTCAATGTGAAGCTGTGGAACCTACACTTGGATGTGATACTATCTATCTATCTATCTATCTATCTATCTATCTATCTATCTATCTATCTATCTATCTATCTCTTATCTCTTAATTTCATATCTATCTATCTATCTATCTATCTATCTATCTATCTTCTATCTACTAATCTCATATCTATCTATCTATCTATCTATCTATCTATCTATCTATCTATCTATCTATCTATCATCTATTCTATCTCATATCTACTAATCTCATATCTATCTATCTCATATCTATCTATCTATGATCTATCTATCTATCTAGAAAGAGAAGCAAAGAGGCAGCACTCCGGATAATGTAAAAAAAAACAGGATTCACTACAATGTTGCATGTGGTGAAAAAAGGGATCCTGTTTTTTTCACGTTATCCTTATGCCGTTTCTTTATCTATTGTGGATCTCCAGTCCAAGATTTTCTAAAGATTTTTTGCACCTGGGCCTTCAGGTGTGTGCTGCTATTTTTGCTTCTATCTATCTAGCTATCTTCTATCTATCTATCTTTATCATATTCTATCTATCTATTATCGATCTCAAATCTATCTATCTCTAACATATTATATCTATCTATATCATTATCTGTCTATCTTCTATATATCTATTAACTATCTCAAATCTATCTATCTATAACATATTCTATCTATCTATCTAGAAAAAAATAATTCCACGGCACTCCCGAAGTTGTAGTAAAAGTAGGTGTTCTTTATTCACCAGCGCGACGTTTCAGTCCTCTTACTGGGACTTTTTTCAAGCAGTGACATACATGTCTTTTTTCAAGCAGTATGTCACTGCTTGAAAAAAGTCCCAGTAAGAGGACTGAAATGTTGCGCTGGTGAATAAAGAACACCTACTTTTACTACAACTTCGGGAGTGCTGTGGAATTATTTTTTTCTATTTACTTTGGGAAGTTTGATCACCGCTGGCACGCCATATTACTTTGTCACAGCTGTGCTGCTTCCATTTTTTCTTTTTATCTATCTATCTATCTATCTCATATCTATCTATCTATCTATCTATCTATCTATCTATCTATCTATCTATCCATCTATATCATATTCTAGTAGATAGTACTATAGTACTAGTACTATATCTAATCTATCTATCTATCTATCTATCTATCTATCGTGTCTTGTGTCACTCCCTCAGGCCGTTGCTTCCTAGAGCTCAGTGCAGTGATAAAAGTAGTTTGAAGAATCAGGCCAGAAGTAAATGAATAAAAGTCTCCCTGTACTTATTGCAGTATATAACTTGTGGCATATCAGGCAGCAATAAATACAAAGTGCAGATTCTGGCACCAGTTACGGAGGTATGGTGGCAGGTTGGATGGCAATAGGTTGGCACCAGCAAGCACTTGTGGATTTAGGGGTGCACTGTAGTACAGAATTAAGGTTCGTCTGGCCTAGGGATGATTTAGGTAGGTGGTGGTGTCTGAGCTGTTGTCCCTCATCTTGCAGCAGTGTCTGGAAAGCTGTATTTCACTGATCACTCTGCTGTCTTGTCTCTCAAGTGTTGTATTGAGGCAGGATTGTTCTCACAGGAGAGGAATATCTGGTTCCTGATTTACCCTCACAGGAGAATAAGAGACGGTTCCTGGGAGTGGGAGCTCTGTTATTTGCTTCGTCACTCCCCCACTATCTGAACAGGAGCTCTGTCTCTCTTCCTAGCTAGACTGGAGCTCCACCTCCTGGCAGGAATCAGGACCAGCACACTCCTACCAAGAGAGGAGGAACAGGGTGGTTAGCCCTGTTTCTGAAGAAAACCATACCCCCCTCTGGCTGGAATACATGGGATAATATCACATTACTTATCAATACATATAAAACATAACAATTGCAAATACCTTATCTGAGGTATACCATATCTATCTAATTTATATCTATCTATCTAATCTGTCTAAGATATCCATCTATAGAACATCAGGCATAGAGAATTCTACATAAAAGCTTCTGCCTGCTATGTGAGCAGCAGAGGAAGGTGCCATGACATTGAAAAAGGTGGGCACCAACCACTCTCTCAGATGACAGAACCTCCATGTACATACTTCTTATGGCGTTGTGGAGACTGGCTGGCACTCTTGCTGAATATGTAATGTTTGACATTAAAGGCGTCCATCAGGACACCCATTAGATTATACAGTATTATTTTTCCATACCTGGACCCAGGGTGTTCAGCTGATCAAAGAAGATGTCTCAGCTCACCTGACATGTACATTGTAGCAAATACTTGAATTTTCTGTGATATAACAATTCTGGAGAATCTTATCTCATAACTCTGCACTGTGCCATTCCTCTGTTATTCCTTCTTGAAATGTATGTCTAAATTGAAAACTGGGTATTACCATTCTGCAGAGATGTGTCCCTGCAGTCAGACCCTGCCCAATCGGCGCTGACACCGTCACCCTGTGTAGGGACACACTCTTTGACAAGGAGAATGACAATATCCAGTTGCCAATTTATAAAATTTCAGGAGGTTTAATGGAGGAGTGGCACAACACAGAATTATCAGAAAAGATGCTGCAGAATACAAGTATTAACATATACATGTCAGGAGAGGTGACGAGTCCTCTTTAAGAACAGTATTGGGGAAAAGTGAGAAAATTAAAAGTACAAACCACTGAATATTTTATGTTGAACATTAAAAATTATCTGTGTTGTGGTGGCTACTCCTTTACATGGAGAAGTGTATATATGTATCCCTAAACTCCCCTACCATGTGGACCAGGTGCAATTGTCACCTTCACACCCCACAATTTTAGAAGATGACAAGTCACTTATCTTTAAGATGGGAGCAAGACGGCAATGTCACTGATTGCACGAATTGACTTCTCTTTATTACTAATCCTATCAAGACATAATCACAGGAAAAAAGTTGCATGTATTGTTAGTGTTATAAGAGCGCCACCTGCTGTATGTATGCAGTATAACATGTACACAGCAATTTTCCATGGACAGAAACATAATGGACAGTAAAATAATAAACTTTTTAATAGACAGTGGCCTCTCAGCTTACAATATTAATTGTTTCTGGTACACCAATTGTATGTTGAAACCACTGTAACATGAGACCATAACACTATGATTCCAAAGCCCCAATATGTCAATGCCATGATAAGAGAACATGAAGATTTAAGTAAGCAGATAACTAAGCCCTCCCATATAACAGTCAGGAATAGATGATAGAAGCTGGAAATCACTTTCTATGGTGAGGCCTGAAGCTTCTTCAGTGTACCAGAAAAATAACATGGCTCTGCCCTCATCTGACATCCAGAGGAGCAGCTCACCCTGGCACAGACAGGGGGCAGTACAGGACGCTCTGTACTGTAGAGGAGATATTAGACACCAATGCAGGTGTTTTACCTGAGAAACAGCCATGCTGATTGGTTATATTTCAGTCTAAGACGTTGTATGTTAAGTCTGGTTTCAACTTACGACTGCCCAGGAAAGGCCATTGTATCTTGAAAATATTGTATCCTGAGGTCATTATATCTTGAGGGACCACATGAACCTACCTTCAGAATTCGTCATCATTCCTGTGCTGTGGCTCTTCATTTCCCATACTGTGTACCATCCTTGTGGTAAGGTGACAGGGACAACCAATCACAGCCCACTGTGAAGAGAGGTGACTGTTGTGATGTCACAACAGTAGAAGTGACCGACTGTCGGGCATGATGCGTCATCCCTATGGACAACATGTCATCAGGCAGGAGTGTCCACAGTTTAGTAGATAGCAGTAGGCATTTAAAGGGGTTATGCCATGATTGATGTAAAAAATGAAAATCAGACAATACCTTTCTAAGGCCTGTTTCACACTTGTGTTGTTTTCCGGTACTGAGATTTAAACTGAGCATGCTCGACCAGCTCAGTGAGATGGAAAAAAAATAAAGAAAAGAACAAACAGCAGGTGGCGCTATACAGATACATTTTATTGAATAGCTCACTGGCTATACTAAATCTTTAAAGGGGTTCTCCAGGAATTAAGAAAATGAAAATACTTAAATATTACTTTATTATAAATATATTACTAAATACCTTACATTAGTTATAATGGCTTGCTTTGTCTAGGGAGCAATCATCAGGTGAAAGAAAGAAAATGGCTGCCGTCCTATTAGCACACACAGAACCTGTCCTAATCACACAACAGGACAAGTTACTTCAGAGCAGTGAGCCAAAGAGCTGCCTCATCTTCTTCTATGATCCTGAATACAGTTTAATATGATCTTCAGTTGAATCTCTGTAAGAATGGAGTTTATGAGGAGATATGAAGTACAGAGAGGAGGGCAAGGGGGATGTGGCTGATGAGCAGCAGTACATGTATCCATTAGCACAGCCTATCCTGTCCATCCTCTCTGTACTTCATGTCTCCTCATGGACTACATTCCTACAGAGATTCAGATGAAGATCATAATAAACTGTATTCAGGATCATAATCCCTGACAGTCAGAGCAGAGATGAGGATGAGGCAGCTCTTTACCTCAGTGCTATGAAGTAACTTGTCCTCCTGTATGATTATGACAGGATTTGTGTGTATTAATAGGGTGGTGGCCATTTTATTTCACCTAATGATTGCTCCCTAGACAAAATGAGCCATTATAACTAATGAAAGGTATTTGGGAATATATTTACAATAAAGTAATTTTTAAGTATTTTCATTTTCTAAATTCCCGGAGAACCCCTTTAAAGGGGTTGTCCAAGTTATGGAAAAAAAAATATAGCACTGTAAATCTGATGGGCAGCAATATATAACTAAGTTCAGCAAGTTTTAGGCAAAAAAAAATCTATATTTCCTCATTTCCCTGGTTCTCTTCTGGCCTTTGTTTACATGCAGTAATAACAATCTCTGCCCCTCCCCCTCCCCCCTTCTCTGCAAAGGCAGTGAATATAAGTGCTTTGAGTACATGTCTGCCTGCTGGGATACTCAGCAGCATGTTGTTTGTGTAGGACTACAAGTCCCAGCTGTACAATGACACTGCTGATACACACAGGAAATTCTCCCTACCTGTTCTTGTACAATACAATTCCTCTATAGCTCCTTGCCCAGCATTTGTCTCCTCTCACTGCTGCAGCTACTATTTGTTATGAAGCCTTGAGACCTCAGTGTGTTCTGGCTGAAGGGGTTAATGTTTTATCTGAAAGAATCCAGGAAGAGAGCAGATAGCAGGAGCCCGGCAAAGAAAGGGGGCGTGGCCAGTGACCTCTCGTGTACAGACTGTTATCTGAACTCTGAGGCTTGTACACGAAACATCACAGAGCAGGGAGATAAGCTGACATCACAGGTCATGTGACCCTCAGTCAACTCTGAGAAACCAGCAGCTTTAGAAACACAAAGTATATGGGAAAGTTGTTATACCTGACAAGTTAGAAACATATAAACAACAAAAAAATAACTCGGACAACCCCTTTAAGTACCTACAATTACATAAGTATTCAGATCCAGGTGCTGGTTTGAAAAATTTATTGTGAACTCCGGCTAAGCACTGTCCCTATCTATTTGCATGATACACCATAAATGGTGGGCCACAACTGATCGTCAGTCCCTTCCTATGTAAGTGCAGGAACTGAATAGGAACGGGTAAGGGGAGAGAAAATAACAAATGACTAATGACAGTATAACACAGAAAACAGAAGTCAAATGCAGAAATGTACCAAGCCAAGTTCAATACCAGGAAAATCCAATCAGTACCAAATCAGAACCAGAAACCAGGAATAGCCAGGGGTCAACACCAAGATAGCACATCCCGTCCAGAATAGGGTCAAGCAAGGTCAAAGTCAGGGTCCAATTCCAGGGGTCAGATGTCCAGAGATCAGCAGTACAATCCAAGGGCTAGTGAGGCAATTGAAAAAGACAACACCATTCACAAACAACCGGTGGCCAGCAGGTTGCCTGTTTAAATAGGCGCTTCCTGGTCACATGACGTACCCGGCATCATGTGACCGGTGACGTCAGCCAGCCTGTCGTTCAAGAGCCAACCCTGATTGGCCAATGCTCCTTCACAAGGAGACCAAGCCGTCTCCCTAGCAACCGGGCATCACCAGTGCTGCAGACGAGCACATCTGCCACTGCCAGATCGCAACATGTCAAATATGTTTCGTGACTGAACCCCTTTAAGTGGTGTCTACTTTAAGTAACCTAACATTGTTGTACAGGACAAAATATACTCAGTTTACATGACTTGAATGTATGACTGCATGTAGGCCATAGTAAAAAAAAATAAATTGGTGTATGGGTTCCTGGGAGGTTTAGGTCACAAGATGCTGATACAGGAAGTGGTGAATGGTAGCGTGTATGAAAGTGCTGCATTTTCGGTGGCTGTTGAACTTTTCAAAATGGGTTCTATGTGGTCTACCGTGTGTGCTAGGATTTTTAGGGTTGTTTTAGTGCGGACTGCATTTATATTCTAGGCACAGCTGAAAACATTTACTATGTTTTGCATATACATGTCGTTAAAAAACGATCCAGTGATGAACTATGACATTTACTTATATAGTATGGCGCCACCTGGTGTTCAAAGTGTACAGTGATGCACAAAAGTCCATATAAGGAGCTGTGTGCTGGTGGTCAGGCATGTTCTGTCACTCTCCCCACAGCCAGGTCTCTACACAGTAACCCTTGTCAAGAAAGGAGCACAGCCTCTGCAGTATCATTGCTAATAAGACCTTTTCTGCAAGACAAGTAAGGACTATATTGGCAGCAGACAGATGGGGAAGGAGACTGATTCTGTCCAGAGCCGCATGAGGTACCCACATAAACTAAGTAATTCCTCATATACAATACAGAAAAATATATATATATAAAATATAAAAACAAGAATTTAATTCAAGACAAGTATAGTACAAGTCTTTTAACCCATTAAACTGCCATGACTCAACTATATATTATGGTTATGTGATCGTGTGGGCGCAGCCACTGTGCCCACACAATAGCAGAAGAAGCCCTGTGTTGACTGATAACTGGACTCTGGTAATTATGGCTGAAGTCAGGGATAACTTTTATCCTGGCTATTTAACCCCCTAGATGCCACAGTCAATCATGACTAAGGGATATCAGCAGTTGGACATAGGAGGGGGGCTCCACAGGTAAAACTGGCTGAAGGTAAAATTAAAAAAAAAAAACCTGAACAAGCCCTTTAAGGCCATGGTGAGATTGGGACTAAGCACTGACCCCAGGTGACTGGGATGACCAGCAGCATGCCATTGCTGGGTCACATGCCTACAACATGCATGTGATCCCATCCATGTTAAAGTTGACAGACAGGGACCAGAAGTCCAATGAAGAGCCAGGGAGCCACAGAGCCAGAATGGAGCGGCGGGGAGCAGGTAAGTTTGGATTTGTCCACAGGTACCAAAGGCTAGTGGAGAAAATCTAAAAAAGAATAAACCCCTTTAACTTCAAAATTGGCTTGATAGCAGGGGTGAAATGGGAACTTAAAGGGGTTTTGTCATCTCAGGCTTTAATGGCACATTACCAGTCTTACCTCTGAGACTCACAACTATCTCCAGAACGGGCCGCCAAAAGTGAAGGAGAGCGCAGCGAGTGCAGTGTGCTGTCCATTCATTTCTAGGAGAGCTCTGAAAATAAGCGAGTGGGCGTGCTTGGCTAGTTTCAGACGTGCACGGTGCAATCGTGCTCTCCGCTCCACTCACGTCTCGTCTATTTTCAGTAGTCCCATAGAAATGAATAGAGGGCTGCCATGCATGGGCGGCTGCCCTCCACTCACTTCAGGGGTCCTGTTCTGGGGATAGGTGCATGTCCTAGAGAGGTGGAACCTGAACTTATCTGACATTGACATTGGTGACAACTCCTTTAAGGTGGCCCTGGAAACTATAAGTGGCCCTGTTGGCAGGGCCAACACAAGTAGCAGGGTCCACCACAAGTAGGCAGGACCAATACAAGTAGTTAGGTCCAACACAAGTAGGCAGGACCAACAAAAGTAGCTGGGTCCACCACAAGTAGGCAGGACCAACACAATTAGTTCCAACACAATTAGGCAGGACCAACACAAGTAGCTAGGTCCTATAGATTTGCATTTTTACATTCATGATATTGACCCATAAAGTGTTTTCATGGTTCCTCACTATATATTAGAGTCTGCCTTGCATATTATTTCATTATTTCATGCAATGAGTTTAGAAATTTTTATATTCAGAGGTTTGCGCTATTGTGCCTCCATTAAAGAAGAACTCCCGCAAATTTTTTTATTCTCTGACCTGTTAGAAAGGTGCATGATATAATCTGTAGTGAATGTCATTTTTCTTATCAGAGGCTGAAATTGAGAGTTTCCACTCTCTTCTTATTGTAGCTGGGTCATGTGACCAACCCCTGACCTCCAACTGTCCCAGGACAGCAAGCCAGTCACTTCTCTATTCATTCCTATGAGACTGAAAGTGAGGCTCCCATAGGAATACATAGAAATTAGACTTCCTGTCCACACATAAGGTGCTGTGTGAGTTGGTGAGTCTAATTCCTAGTCACATGACACAGATAAGAAACTTCAGGATGATATAACTCAAAAATTCAGCTACTGGTAAGAAAATGACATTCACTACAGATTACATCATGTACATTTCTAGCAGGACATGGAATAAAATTTTTTGCGGGAGTTCTTCTTTAATACTAATGCTGACCTATTGTGCCCCCAGTAATAATAATCATGCCCCCCAGGAATGGCCCTATTATGCTCCAGTATTAAAAATGCCCCTTAGGCTTCATTCACACGACCATATTTTGTTTCAGTGTCCGTTCCGTTTTTTTTGCGGACCGTATGCGGAACCATTCATTTCAATGGGTCCGCAAAAAAAACGGAAGGTACTCCGTGTGCATTCCGTTTCCGTATGTCCGTATTTCCATTCCGCAAAAAAGATAGAACATGTCCTATTCTTGTCCGTTTTGCTGACAAGGATAGGCATTGTTACAATGGATCCGCAAAAAAAACGGAAACACAGATGCCATACGGAACGTCATCCATTTTTTTTGCGGATCCACAATTTGCGGACCGCAAAACACATACGGTCGTGTGAATGAAGCCTTATAGTGCCCCTATGTGGGCGCACTCTGCTTGTAGTATTATTATGGGGGTCCTCTATTGGCAGTCTTCTTCACAATGTCTGGTCTTCTAGTACTGTTTCTGGGGAGCTCCGATTAGTAGGATACTCTTTATTACAGGGTCATTCTGAGATGTCTGCATCTTACTGCGGCCCATACTTATTGGTGTTTATATAGGAGGCTGCTGTACCTCAAATCTCAATGAATCTACTGTGCCTATACTAGAAATTTTCCTCAGGTAAATATAATTGTCGGACCAAACATCGGGGAAATACAGTGATGATAGTTATTCAGTAGCTGCTGGTTTGGAGTTAGTACTGCACTCTCATGGTGTGTCTACAGTCATATTTGATGCGTTTTCTAGAATTTATTAGGTAAACGATCATTCACAGACATAACGTCAACGTTGCGCACCGCACTACCTACAACATTCCCGCGATTGGTCAACGACAACGAGGCTTGGAAATGACATCAAGGCTTGAGCGACCGCCATGGCATTTCTGACCGTACCACACTTAGTGTATTGCTGCATCATAATTCTGTTAAGTCAAGTCAATTTAACTATAAACCGAGGGGCTTATAGTCTATTGATTAGGCAGAAAACTGATCATGGATACTTAGAAAAGTATTGCGATTTCGGAATAAGGCAAACTAACTTAAACATGCTCTACCTATCATAGAAAATGGTATGATCCGTTGCTGGGGCCAGGTACTGCGCATGCGTAGCGCTCGCTGCTGGCCTTCTGGGACTGTCATGGCTGCTGCTGTGGTAACGAGGAGAAGTAGGGCAATGAACAGTTTCTGGTTATTCGGGAGCCCGCTCTCCTGCGGTTACAGCTGTCTTGTATTTGTTATAGTCTGCTGTCTGTTACCCTCTGGGATTCGCGGCAATGTCTGCAGGCTGAAGGTGAGGAGCTGTCAGTCTCATATATGTAATGCATAATGGGGTATACTGGTTTTGTACTCAATAATTACAAGTTACGCAATTTTCTGATATACGTTGCTTTAAACTTAAGATGCATGCTTGCTGTCATTGACTGGAAACAACTTACATCCAGAGGTCCTGCTTTCCGATTGTATGTTACCACTTAGAGCTCCCAGGAGAGTGCTTACTGCCATCATCCATAGTGCGGAGGAGTGCTACATTCTCCTCATACAGCTGATCACGTGGGGTCCCAGGTGTCGGACCCCTGCCATCTGATATTGATGACCTATCCCGAGGATAGATCACCAATAAGGGGAAAGCAGAATACCCCTTTAAGGGTATATGGCAGCTCCCCTGGCCAGATCTCTGTCTGGGACTGCATGCATGGCAGCCAGCAACCACCTTGGATGATCTATGGTTCCAAGTAGAAAGAGCTTGGAATAACATGCCACAGGAGGGTATCCAGCATTTGTATGACGCCACCATGCTGGAGTGGCAGCCTGTATCAGAACAAGGAGAGATGCAGTATTAGGCTACATTCACACGACCGTATGTGTTTTGCGGTCCGCAAATTGCGGATCCGCAAAACACGGATACCGGCTG
This sequence comes from Rhinella marina, assembly GCA_900303285.1. NCBI lineage: Eukaryota > Metazoa > Chordata > Amphibia > Anura > Bufonidae > Rhinella > Rhinella marina. The sequence goes on from ONZH01019868.1 coordinate 127,912, forward strand.
TGTGAATGTAGCCGGCCCTATGATAGAACTGCCTATTCTTGTCCGCGGTTGCGGACAAGAATAGGACATGCTCTATCTTTTTTGCTGGGCCGCGGATCGGACCTACGGATGCGGACAGCACATTGTGTGCCGTCCACATCTTTTGCGGCTCCATTGAAATGAATGGGTCCGCACCCGTTCCGCAAAATTGCGGAACGGATGCGGACCCAAAACTACGGTCGTGTGAATGCACCCTTAAAGGGGTTGTCCGGGCTTTTACTATTGATGACCTATACTCAGGATAGGTCATCAATAATAGATCAGCGGGCGTCTGACACTCGGCACCTGACACACCCCCCCCCCCAGCTGTATGAGGAGACAGCGCATGCAGTCCGCAAGTGCCGTCTTCCCTCTCTCTTCCTGTTCACCGCTGCTGTCTATGATCTTTGCCATAGACAGCAGCAGCGGACAGGAAGAGAGACGGGTGACGGCACTGAGCGCAGCGTCTCTTCATACAGCTGATCGGTGGGGGTTTTCGGGTGTCTGACCTTTGCCAATCTGATATTGATGACCTATCCCGAGGATAATTAAAGCCTGGACAACCCCTTTAGGGTGAATGCACATGATCAGGATTTGCGTGCAGAAAATCCGGTCCGTAGGTCATGTACATTATATTCTATGACAATTTGAAATTCTCAATGCACATGATGCGGATTTTTTTAGTGCGAATTTTGACCTGCGGTGCGTATTTTACAATCCGCAGCATGTCAATTTATTTTATTTTTCCTGTCCGGATTTCATGAGGATTTTCTCCATTCACTTGAAAAAAAAATCCGCACGCAAATCTGCACCAATTGGTGCGGATTTACCGCACGAATTTCACTGAGAACACCTGCGGATTTCAGTGCGGATTGTCCGCAGATAAATCCTGATCGTGTGCATTTACCCTTAATGTGACCCTGCCACAGAACCCAAAATAATGATTGCACCACCTTGGTTGTGTGATCATTGACCGAGCACCACTGGCAGTGTACACTTTGTCAGTCTCAGCTTAATCACATTAAAGGGGTATTCCGGTTGGTTAAGGTTAACCCCTGTCCACAGGATGATATGTGGCAGTCCTACCAATCGCAAGAACGGGGCCCCCTGCAGCCCTCTAAAATGAAGGGAAAATATATCTTCTACCAGTACTATCTATAGATTTCTAAAACCACTAATAGATTGGGATACTGTTACCACAGGCCCCAAAAAATGGATCAAAGACTTCCCAGATCTTGAAGTTAAAACATTACTGGAAGCTACATTAAAAATACAAAAACCTTTCCCGGTCAGTAGCTATACAGATATGGCTTTAACGGTATTCCATAGAGCCTATATTACACCAAACATCAAAAACAAAATGTCTACTGATGGTACCTTTTCCTAACACTGACCTATACCACCATCTCTGGAGCTGTACATATATCCAGAATCTGTGGGAGCAAGTGAGATCACACATAGCAGCAACCTAGAATGTTTCCTCACTCTTACCCCGCAGTGGGCTATTGTCAGTATTCTGTCTGAAGAACAACGTGATAAAGCTAGTACGACATATCTGATCAGCGGCTACTGGAAAAAGTATTCTACATAAATGGCTGGACCCAGAGATACCCTCTCTTTCTCTTATCCAATCCAAAATAACCTTTTTGTTCAATACGGATTGGATCCATACTTTAACAGACAAAGAAAAAATGACAAGACGCTTCTTTGAAAAATGGTCTTTATTCATGAATACTCTTACAGATTCTATAAAATCTAAACTTATTTCACATGGTACTTGTGTGAGATATTACATGGACGCACTCCTTTACAGGTTTCGGCTAGTACATGAGGATTCCCCAAAGCCTTATGTTTTTTGGGGTTTTACGCACAGGAAAAGGGGGAGGGAATGGGGTGATTAGTTTTCTTGAATTTATTGCTGTATGGCTTAGGCTACTTTCACACTTGTGTTTTGTCCTAATGCATTCTGATTGGAAAAGGATCCGTTCAGAATGCTTCAGTTTACTTCAGTTCAGTCTCCATTCCGTCTCGGAGGCGGACACTAAAACGCTGCTTGCTGCATATTGGTGTCCGCATGAAGAAACTGATGCAAACGAATCCGTCATGACTCACAATGTAAGTCAATGGGGACGGATCTGTCTTGGCTATGCAAAAGATAATGCAAACGGATCCTGCAAACGCAAGTGTGAAAGTAGCCTTATACACATTTGAATATGTTCTGTTTGCCTTTTTGTTGGCAATATTATACTGTAAATGTATATTGATAAACTTGAAAAATTAATAAACAGAGTTTAAAAAAAAAAAAAAAAGTAAAATGAATGGAACAGCTGGTCGGGCATGCAGGTGTCTGCGCCATTAATTTCTATAGGAACTCTGGAGACAGACGAGCGCTGTACCACGCCCAGAACTCCCATAGAAATGAATGGAGTGGCCACACGCATGTCAGGGGTATGGGACGCCTTCTCATGTTCAGTAGGACCCCCACTGATCTCAATGTGGATAACTTCAAACAACCGGACTAGTTTTCCAGGTTTTTACATTTTCCAGATGCTCTTGTATGTGGCTCTACATCCTGTCATGGTATATTCGAGAATGCTGATGTTTGGTTTTCTTTTTTCAGGCAGGCGATGGCCGAGATTCAGAAAGTTGTGGAGCAAACCTTGATTTGGAGCATTCCTTTGAACTTGGTAAATGCATATCCATGTGGATGTTTATCCCCCTTCTAACATTTAGTCTGCTTCATAAGCCATATGAAGGCGGTGGTACCGCATGTGCCCGATGTCTGGACGGCACAATGTGACTATTCTTGATGTGGGTTTGCGGTGAAGGTTGGAGCTCCCCCTGAGTACAGGGCCATTTTAAGCTGTGGTCACATAAGCTTGTTAATGTGAATTACCACAGTTTTGCTTTTCTTAATGTAAATCATTTTTAACATATTTCATCAGTGAAAACCACACAGCCAATAACTGCATTGGAAAACTGTTAAGACACGTGCTGTAATTGGCCACATGGTATACTACCACTTCAGTGCTCCAGACTAAAAAAAATACCCAGGAGCCATTGGCTCCTGAACTGAAAAATTTAGGAGCCAAATTAAATTTGTAGTTGCCAAATTTAAATACATATAATTATAATAAAAAAAAGACTTGGAGGAGCAGATGGAACGTCTGGCCCATAATACAACAGTCCTGTCCTATTTTTTTTGAGGGACAAGGTGACTAAAAAATGGCAAATTGGGCGGATTTAATTTAAATTTTTTTTTCTGTTACGTGTTCACCTCATAGAAGATTTTTAAAATATTTTAATAGTTTGGACTTTTTGGACATGGCGGAACACACGGCCGGGCGCCCCGTTCAAAATGCCTATTCTTGTCCGCTGTTGCAGACAAGAATAGGACGTGTTCTATAATTTCTTGCAGAGCCGCAGCAAGTTCACACACCGCCTATTGAAGGGAATACGGCCACATCTATTCCGCAAAATTGCGGAATAGATGCAGGCGCAGTCACACGGTCGTGTGAATGGGCCCTTAAATTTACCTTATTGGTGTTTTGTTTTTTTTTACTTTTTATTTAATAACTATTAGCCTCCTTAGGGGAAAGGGCGCCACCAATGAATATAAAGCACATTTAATCAAGATATGTGGCAGCGGTATAACATACCCGGCCTCAATAGCAGGGCGTGCAATCTGTGGCAATTAACCTCTCAGGTGCCACACCTGAGGGGTTAATCGCCACGTTTCCCTGTTATTGAGGCCGGGTATGTCATACCACTGCCTCCTATACTTGAACTAATTTACATTTGTTTTTTTTTAACTTTTTTTTTTTTTTTTTTACTTTTTATTTAGTAACTATTAGCCTCCTAGGGGCTCGAACATGGGATCGTTATCCCTTGTTCTATTCACCCTAATAGACATCTATTAGGATGAATAGGACTTCAAAAGCTCCCTGCTTCCCTGGGCTTTGTGCACAGGGAAGCAGGGAGCTCACCATGGCAGCCAGGACTTCAGTAGCGTCCTGATTGCATCGGAGCCCCGCGATTACACTGCTGGGGCTCCGATCAGTATCTACCACTGCCACCAATGCTTGTTATACTGGGGGGTTGGGGGGAGCGGGCGCACTGCGCCACCAATGAAGTTAACTATGTTTAATACAACTACAGGAAGCGGGTGCTGGTGCGGAATCACATAGCCGGCACCTGACCTGTATTATAGGGAGCTGCAGTCAGCGGTAGTTAACCCCTGAGGTGCGGCACCTGAGGGGTTAACTGCGGCATATTGGAGCTCCCTATAATACAGGTCGGGTGCCGACGCGGAATCACATCCTCCTGTAGTTGTATTAAACATAGTTAACTTCCTTGGTGGCGCAGTGCGCCCTCCCCTCTCCCCCCGATTGTTGGCAGCGGCAGCAGCAGCACAGGGGGGAGGAAGAGCTTCCTTCTCCCCTGTGCTGCTGAGGGAACATGGAGCGCGCTGATAGCGGCGCGCTCCATGTTCTCTGATGCTAAGCTGCGCAGCTTAGTATCGGTAAATGCTGGTGGGGTCCAGGCGCAAATGGCGACAAGACTAATAAGTCTTGTCGCCATTTGCAAATAATGAGACTTATTGGCGACCATTTTGGTCGCCATCTGGAGCCCTGCACTTCTTCTCAACCCGGCCTTAAAGGAGTACGCTAGGATTTTAATATCGATGGCCTGTCCTCAGAATCAATATCAGATTGGTGGGGATCCCGCAGGAGCTACTCTGAATGAGCTGATGTTGCAGGCTGCGGGGTATTAGACCTATCCTGAGGATGGGCCATCAATCTAACAATCCTTGACAGCCCCTTTAAGGTGGTGTGAAAGAGCACAGAGGGTAGGTTCCATATATAATATTGGGTAAGGCTGTGTTCACATCTTCATTATGTTTAAAAATGGAAACCACAAGCCAGTGCCAGATTTATCACGACAGACACAGCGGCCGCATTGACCAGGGATGGGGTCTGTGATGGTTTCCATCGTCTTGACAAGAGGAATATCTCTGTTCTTCCTGAAGCAGATATGAATGGAGCCTAACGCCAACACATGCCATCACTTATCCTGTACTGCTCCTGAGGCCTCCTTCAAATTTCCGTGTCAGTGTCATGTCCGTGAAAAAAAGTGTACTTGTTTCATCCATGAAGGATCCGTGGTCAGTCCGTGTGTCATCTGTAATTCACTGACGTTGCTCAGCTGAAAATTAATTTCCAAAGAATCTCCTATTAGTCATCACTGAAAAACTGACACAACGCGGATGTTATTTTCACGGACCCATAGACTTTAATGGACGTGCTTGGTCCGCATCACGGATCAAAGTAGTGCATGTTCCTGTTATGTTTTTACTGACCCACGGTCAGTCAAAAAAAATACTGAAATGTGAACAGACACATTTAAATCAATGGGTACATGTGCTGTCCTCAGAAAATGTGGACAGCACATGTCAGTGAAAAACGGAAATGTGAACGAGGCCAGAGTTACGCTCTGTATTGTACTTCAGAGCTGCATTCACTGTATTTGATAGGAAACTGTCAACATGCTTGCCTTTAGACATGCCTCTAACAGTGTAGAGTCCTTTTACACGGTCAGATGCCAGCCTGCCAGGTAATGAGCGCAGATCCCAAAGATAATCTCTAAGGCTACATGCATACGACAGTGAAAAAAAACGTCCGTTAAAAACGGACACACTGTCAGTTTTTCATGGCCATTTTGCATCAGTGTGTGCATCCATTTTCTGGCCGTGTGTCCATTTTTAATGTCCGTTTTGCCATCAGTTTTTCATGTCCGTTAAAAACGGACATAAAAAATTGATGAATTGGATTGGCAGTTATTTCTTGCCCCCAACTATAATCATGACCCCCATGATGCCCATAATGTCCTCCATAGTGCCCCAGCTAAAATAATGCCCCCCATAGTGTAGTTTTTATTTTAATGTCTCCAGCTTTAATAATGTCCTATGTAGGCCACCATCTTAAATAATGCCCCCCATAGTGTAGTTTTTATTTTAATGTCCCCAGCTTTAATAATGTCCTATGTAGGCCCCCATCTTACATAAATGCCCCCACAGCTGCTTTTTGAGGTTTAAAAAAAAAAAAAAAAAAAACACACACCTCACCTTCTCCACTTGCTCGCGCTGCTGCAGCAGTCTTCTCTCACAGACAGGACCTGCCGAAGGACCTGTGAGCGATGACGTCACTGAACGCGCTGCGTCATCAACGCAGGTCCATCGCGGGCGGGGCCTGCTCAATGAAGAAGCAAGAGACTGACCTGCGCGAGCAAGTGGCTAGGGTGAGTAGCCACAGGGTACCCATTTTTAACGGCCGTTAGACGGGAGCAATCCGGTCACTCGGCCGTTAAAAACGGCCCCATTGATCTCAATGGGGCAGTCGGTCCGTGAAAACGGCCCAGAAATAGGACATGTCCTATTTCTGGACGGACACTATTCACTGGCCGTTAAATAAACGGCCATGTGAATAGCCCCATAGGCTAACATTGGCACCAAAAATGGCCGTGTGACGGCCGCTACTTAGACGGCCGTCACACGGCCATTTTTCACTGTTGTGTGCATGAGGCCTAAGCGGCATTCACAGGAACGTTCCTTAGCGATGATCTGGTGGTGTAAAAGGCTCATTCATCGGGTAATTGGATCTTTTGTGCAGACACAAAAGTGATCGTTTACTGACAGCAGATTGTACTGTGTAATCCCGATCTGCTGCCAGCAAACAATGAGTCATTATGGGGAGGAGCGATGGCATTAGTGATCACTACTCCCCATACTGTGGAGGAGATCGCTGCATGTAAATGTACTGTTCTCCTTCACTGACGAGCAGGCGCTTTCCCAAAAGGAACGCCTCCTTCCCGACAATCTGCTACTCTGTCGTCCTATGTAAAGGGACCTTTAGATTTGGGGATGAACAATCTGTATTACGATCATTTGTCCCTGGTTCTGTCAGCAGCACATTCCTGTTTACATGTATGGCTGAGCAGCTGTGATGCAGTCACCTGACAAACAGGTATAATCAGCGGCATATTTACTTGGGGCATTGATCGGGATGAACCTTGCTCGTTCCTGTGAAGAAGGACCCTTAGCTTAGTTTCTGTAATACAGAGGGACAATTACTATATAAAAATCTTAATTCCTTGCCTTGTTAATGCTGTGTGCATTTTCCTATTGTATGTGAATGGGTCACTATAGTCACATCGTGGCCCTGAGTCTGCAACTTGGTCTGTAGGGAAGCCAGTGGGGGGGGGGGGGGGGGGTTTAAATCGGAGTGCTCCCTGTCTGTGCCGTTTTCTAATATACTCCTGGATAATTCTGGAAATACTCATTTTATAAAACAGACGACAGCATCAACTTTAAGAAGAGAGGGTCGTTGACTTGGGGCCCCGCTGCAGACCAGAGCGTTACTATTTTACAGAAGCAGCTGACAGAAGACGAGAGGAACAAGCTAAGAGTAAGTCATGACAGCAGACATACAGGTCACGGAGGCTGGTGGCATCCATCCAGGGACGGCTCTGCTTGAAAGTAAGATTTCTTTTATTCCTGGCAGGATATTGCAAACCTAAACGGACTTTACAGAATCCGAATCCCTCGTAAAATGGGAGTTACTGAAGAATCCCACGAGTACGTCACATCATTTGTCCGAGCGGTATGTACAGATCAGTCTATGGAGAGAAAGAGTTCAGGGGATTCTGCAGTGCCTGGTGCTTAACATAACAGGGCTCCAGATGGCAAGAAAAAATGGCACCTGGATCCTATATTTTTAGACTTGGGAGCCAAAGATTTTTTAAATTGATTTTTCAGGATTAGGCTACTTTTTTCAGAAACAGCTCCACACCAGCCCATTATTTGTGTCTGATACCCCTGAAGTGGATGTGCTCTGATACCCCACCGAACCCATGGACAGGGGCACCATTTTTGAAAGAAAAGTTTTTGAAAGTTTTCCTAATCCTGAACAACCTATTCAATCCTTGAGGGCTGCTGCATAGAAATAGGTTCAAAGAGAGCCTGTCAGCAATCCTTTTTACTCAGATCTCTGAATTGGGCTGTTCCTCTGTTATTACTCTGGAATATTTATGAATAAAGTGATAATAACTGAAAGTCCACTTTACAGCGGGGTGTCTGACCCTGTGAGCACTGATTGGACAATGTCAGAGGGTGCAGGGACGGACAACAGGTAACACCATGCTGTCAGTTTTTATCATTTCCAGTGTAAAGAAAATAATTATTTCATGATGAATGTAAGTAACTACTAAGACAGGTCATCTTTAAAGGGGTTCTGCAGTTTTTAAAAACTGATGATCTATCCTCTGGATAGATCATCAGCATCTGATCGGCGGGGGTCCGACACCCGTGCCGATCAGCTGTTTGAGAAGGCCACGGCGCTCCAGAGGATAGATCATCAGTTTTTAAAAAATGTAGAAACCCTTTAAGGCTTATTTCACATGAATGACACGGAATGAGTCTGGATCTGTTCAGGAAAAAAACTGATCATTTTGCATGCAAGTTTAAAGGGGGTTATCCCTTATAATGAACCCTCCTAATGCCCAGGACCCTTATATAGGTTATACTTACCCCGCTCCCCAGCACCTGCTTCGCTTGTGATCCCCGCACAGCCTCCGCTGCATCTCCCTGTCACATGGATCAAAACATCCAGCGATAGGGGGGAGCAGCCAATAGCAGACCTTAATGGGGACAAGCCACCCTAGTACCGCGGGTGACATGGCTGTGTGGGGATCCAGAGCGACGCAGGTATGGGGAGCGGGGCTAGTATAAACTATATGAGGGGCCCCTTTAATCAGTTACTGTTGAGTGTTAGTTTTTTCCACGCTGATGCAACCAGTTTTTCATGTGTGTGAATAGAAACTGAAAAATAACACTCAAGATCTCTATGTACACCTGACAATTTATTTTATTGCATTGCACTCATTTTGAATTAAAAAATGTTGAGCCCCTTTCTCTGTACAGCCTTGAGATTCTCTAGTAGCAGGCTCTGTATTTTCAGTGTTCCACCTCAGGCAGCTTAGCTGACAGCTCATTACCAATGATCTCTGAAAGTCCAATTCACACACTGGCTCAATTTTTAGCCAAATGAAGTCATAAAAATTGGCCCCGAAGGTGTACGTAGCCTTTAACCCCTTCATGACCGGACATATTTAGTTCCTTTCATTTTTGTTTTTTACTCCCAGCCTTCCCAAAGCCATAACTGTAAGAGGGCTTGTTTTTTGCAGGACAAGTTGTACTATTTAATGCCACCAAATGCAGTTTTATGGGTTTTGTTTTTACAGCGCTTCCTATGCGGCACAACAGACCTGTTATTTTCATTCTCTGGGTCAGTACAATTACAGCGATATCACATATGTAGCTTTAATACTGAAACTGATCCCACCTAGATGGATGAAATGGCTTTGTGTTCAGAGATGGGTGCAGATTTTTATTCATTTTGTAAAAATGACACCAATACACAATTTCTTTTTCTAGTGGATTTTCTTGTCTTTTTGCCCCCAGTGTTCAATGGTTGAGTCTCATCTCTCAGATCAGATCACCGTTCATACAGATATATCAGGGAATATAGTAGGAATGTCCATAGTAACCTTCCCTGGATCCTGCAGCGGGGCAGAGGTGGAAGACGTAGATCTGGAACAATTTAACACCACCGTCTCCGTTCAGCAGCCGATTCCCGCAGCCGTGTGAGTCCAGAACCTGCATCTTTGCGATTTTTCTTTTTTACATTAAGCTGTATTCGCTCAGATGTTACTTTTATCGCTTTCTTAGGCCTGAGACTGCAGCTTTCATTGAACGTTTGGAGATGGAACAAGCACAAAAAGCCAAGAATCCCCAAGAACAGAAGTCCTTTTTTGCTAAATATGTAAGTTTCTTTAGGAATTTTGAATGGGTTCCTCATGTCACTGGGTTCTGATTCACTCGGGTGGTCCATTTTCAGAGACCCCTGGCAAATAGCTGATATGGCTGAGGAAGTTTTGGCTGACCGTACCTTTCCTCTGCAGTGAACACTACAGGGAAGTTGTGGTATTACATGCTTACCGTTCAAATGAATAGTCAGAAATATAATATGATCTGCCGGAGGGAACGCTGCTTTTTACTGGTGGTTCTCCACTATGATTATCAGGGTGTGGCCTTCCACAGGGGACCCGCCACCATGATGTCCATATGCCCTGATGGGGCATTTGAAAGCCTTTAATAATCTACTTACAGTAATGTTACAGTGACAATGAGACAGCCTCCTTCAGACCTCCTGTGTTCAGGATGTTTTGTGACTGCCTGTCTTGTCTCTCCCTCCTCACAGTGGCATTTAATACTAGGAGGGGCACTGTTGCTAATGTTAACCAATTCGGCGAAAGTACCAAGGGAGCCAGGACAGCAGGCCTGAGGAACTGAAGTAATACACTTGGCGTCAACTTTATCCCTTCTGTAATGCTCCTCTACCTCCTCTATGCACTTTCTTCTCTGAGCTCTGAGACCAAATGAATAAATTAGTAATAAATAGGGAAGCTCTAACTTTGTGTTTGCCCTGGGAAAATGTCGTAAAACTGCATACTTACCAGAAAGCTTTAAATGGGTTTTCCAGGATTTTTTCTAATTCTCCCCCCACCACGTGGTGCCTGTGACGAGAGTTATACTTTTGTGCCCCCCTCCGTTCCCATAGTGTCTTCGCTGGGCTCCCAATACTTGTCTGCCAGCATCTGTATGTGTATAGCTGCAGCAAACGACTGGCCTCAGTGGCAACTTATCCCCTAGCAGAACGCGAGGTGCCCCTTGGGGACATGTCACTGCTGAGGCCGGTCTGCAGTGGTGCACGTGACCCCTTCTGCCTGGAAGTTAACAGGTGGGGACTGGAAGTCTGTGAGGACCATCTAGTTAAAGAGGACCTGTCACCACTCCTGACATTCCTGTTTTAAAGGGAACCTGTCATCAACTTTATGCTGACCGTACTGAGGGCAGCATAAAATAGTGACAGAAATGCTGATTTCAGCGGTGTGTCTCTCTTGAGCTAAAAGTGAGTGGTTGCTGAGAATCAACATCACAAACATTGCATCCCAGGCCTTGAAAAGAGTCATATCTACCTGAGAAGAGTCATGGTTATTCCTAATCTCCTGCTCTCCCCACCCATATGCTGATGATTGGCAGTTCTCTCCTAGAGAGAAAGGGAGAAAACTAGGTAGAAGACTGTCAGTAATCATCAGGTGGGCGGGGAAAGCAGGAATTCATGAATAACCAGGACTTTTCTCATGAAGATTTGACTCTTTTCCAGGCCTAATCTGCAATGTTTGTGATGTTGGTTCTCGGCAACCACTTACTATTAACTATGACAGAACACTGAAATCAACTCACCTGTCTCTACTTTATTCTGCTGTTAGTATGGGCAGCATAAAGGTGATGACAGGTTCTCTTTAATAGCTCCATGCATCCCCCATGTAATAACAATTCTGGAACATCTATTCTTATGGCTCTATGTTGTGCCATTCCTTTATTATTTGCACTAGAAGTTATGAATGAATTGCTATTAGTCTTCAGTAAGGGTACAGAGGGGAGGTAACAAGTTGGGGGTGTGTATCTGCACAGTCTGAACATGGCAGCACTGATTGGATAGAGTGATTCTGTGCAGGTACACACCCCCAACTGGTTACCTCCCCTCTGTTCCCTTACTGAAGGATAATAGGAATTCATTCATAACTTCTAGTGCAAATAATAAAGGAAAGGTACAACATAGAGCCATAAAAATAGATGTTCCAGAATTGTTATTACATGGGGAATGCATGGAGCTATTAAAATAGGCATGTCAGGAGTGGTGAAAGGTCCTCTTTAAGTCTTCACAGGTATTGCTAGGTGGGAGGAAAAGGAAAAAAGAAAAAATCCTGGACTGCCCACGTAAATTCAATTTATATACAAATAAATTGGTTGGCTGTGGCTCTTAATGGTGGGTTTACTCTGCCTGATCATCAGGCAGACTATCAGGGACGAACAGTCCTACAATTGTTCATTCCCGATAATCTGCCCATCGTCTGTGATGTAAGCGATACCTGTTTATACTTGTGGAATTCTAGACAACGAACGAGTGACTAAACAATTAGTACGTAGCTTGTCATACGATTGTTCAGTGTTTTTACGTTACTCGATAATTGATCACTTTTGTTCGATTTTTAAATGATTATCTACTCGTGTAATGGGGTCTTTAAAGTTTCTCACCACTGGAGAGCCACAGTTTGGTGTAAAATGTCAGAGGACACATATTATGTGGAATTCAGTATAGTGTATATGCAATATATACAAATGGACGCGTCTTCTGATACGCTCTTTAGTTACAGCAACATATAGAAATTACTACTGTTGACCATTAGATGGCGCAATAGAGCCATTTGTGCTGAAAATGCTACAGGGGATAGTGAGAAATCTATTCGCTCTATGATTGCAGGTGAATATTAGGATATGCAGTGATTTCTTTGGCTTAAAGGGTCACTGAGTTTTGGTGAAACTTTTGATATGTCATAAAGATTACTAGAATGAGGAGAGAGAAGTGCTCGCATTTCACGCTTTCTCTCCGCTGCAGGTGATGGGCTCAGTAGAAATCTAGGGGTTGGTTTCGATCCTGTCCCGTGGCGTGAGGAGAGGCCGCACGAGTCTCTCTCTTTATTGTAGGGATTGGTCTCAGCTCTCAGACCCCCACAGATCAAAACTTTTGATATGCATCAACAGTTTTACCAAAACTCAGTGACCCTTTAAGAGGACCTAACACCTCTCCTGACATGTCTGACATACTCTGTGCAATAATAATTCTGGAGCCTCTTTTCTTAAAACTGTGTGCTCTGTTCCTTAGTACTAGAAGTGTATTAATGAGTCTGCAACTGGGTTTTCCCAATGCAGGTATGTGTCCCTGGAGAGTCTGACACTGTCCAGTGTTTGGTTATTTTTGGCAGTCCCATAGAAGTGAATGTACAAGGGGTCATGTCTGTGGACTACTGATCCAGTTACACAGGGGTCCCAGTGAACCCCCAGTGATCATACATTTATTATCTATCCTGTAGATAGTAACAACTTATTGACCAGGCCTGTTTGGGCCTTTAAGGGGTTCTCCGGAAATTAAGAAAACAAAATTGCTGAAAATACTTAAAAATTACTTTAATATAGGTATGTTCTAAAATACCTTTCATTAGTTAATAATGGCTCATTTTGTCTGGGGAGCAATCATTAGAAGAAATAAAATGGTTGCTGTCCTGTTGCACATAAAACCTGTCCTGATCACAAAGGAGGACAAGTTACTTCAGAACACTGAGGTAAAGAGCTGCCTCATCCTCCTCTCCTACTTTTCAGGGATTATGAATACAGCTGACAACATCTTCAGCTGAATCTCTGTAGGAATGGAGTTCATGAGGAGACATGAAGAGGACAGACAGGACAGAATGTGGTAATGGGGGGCTGTGGTAATGGAGACTGCATACAAGAGCTGCTGCTCATTACCCCCACCTCCTATCTGTACGTCACGTCTCCTCATGAACTCCATCCCTACAGAGATTCAGCTGAAGATCTTATCATCTGTATTCAGGATCATAATCCCTGACAAGCAGAGAGGAGGTTGAGGCAGCTCTTTTTCTCAGTGTGAAGTAATTTGTCCTCCTGTGTGATTAGGACAGGTTTTGTGTGAACTAATAGGATGGCGACCATTTTATTTCCCCTGATGATTGCTCCCCAGACAAAACGAGCCATTAGAACTAATGAAAGGTATTTGGCAGTATACATAAAATATTTAAGTATTTTCATTTTCTCAATTCCCAGAGAACCCCTTTAATGACACTGAATCTTTTCATCTTGCTTCTCTGCATTTTAGCAGTGATAATGCTTTTATATTTTTATTGACTGTATGAGGCCTGGTTTCAAAGATTGTGGGAGAAATTGTCATTTTAAAGGCACATATAAATCACTGTGTGTGGTGTTTTTGCCTACCTGCATTTATTTGTGCTTGGTAATTCAGTCCCATAGACCTGAGCTGCAGTACCATACACACTCAATGGACAAGTATGGCACTGTGGTCAGAAGAAAGCAGACTTGTTTTTTAGGTGTAGACAAGTGTAGTCTGCTGCCCTTTGGCTTCATGTCTATTTAATGACTGAACGGCACTTACCTCTCGCACCTGATCGCAGGCAGTTGTCATTGTTTCTTTTGGATGCATACCAAAAAAGAACCCTTACTTCATAGGAAACAATTAACTCTATTTTTGTCTGCTGCACATAACTGGGTGTAATGACTGACCTGGAGACGTCACCGTGCAGTCATTCCTGCCCACACATTTTTGGTCAGGTGCTGTTGCGGTGTAGTATGGCTACTGGCCACAGATAGTGTGTACTGAGCACAATACCTGCAATCAGATTTGAGTTTACAGAAGTTTATTATTTCTTACCCTAGGCCCTTCCACTGTGTTGAGGGTAAGGGTAGAAAAGGGATAAAATCGAAGAGGAAGGAAATTTCCGCCAATATCTTACATGGTACATAAGAATAGTGCATGAGAATTTGGAAAATCCCTCCAGAGCCTTAAAGGGGTTGTCAATGATTTTACTATTGATGACTTATCCCCAAGGTAGGCCATTAAAATTTGATCTGACGCCCCCACATTCTCGCAGATCAGCCGTTTCAAGTTAGCTCCAGCACCAAGTCGGCACTGGAACTACACAGCTTTGTCTACTGTACAGTGGATGGAGCTGGTTACTGCAGAGCTGCTCCCACTGAAGTGAATGGGAACGGTCTTGCATTTAAAGGGGTTATCCCATGACTAATGTAAAAAATGAAAATCAGACAAAATATAGCACATGACAATATCTTTCTAACAAAGCTAGAACCAGCCCTCTACCTCATATAGATACAGATCTCCACATTCATTGCTCTGCTAGATTTATATCAAGCTGAAAGCTCAAGGGGAGTGTCTTTTCTGCTGCAGCTCAGGGGGCGTGTCTCAGCTTTCCTTATCACAGCTCAGGGGGCGTGTCTCAGCTCTGCCTATCACAGCTCAGGAGGCAGCTGAAAGATGAAACTGAGCATGTGTGGCCATCTCAGTGAGCAGGTCATAGAAATAAGAAAAAACAACGAGCAGGTGGCACTATACAGATACATTTTATTGAATAACTCAGTGGCTATACTAAATTTACAATTACATGTAATTACAAAAGTATTCAGATCCTAGTGCTGGTTTTAAAACTTACAATATTTTTCGTGGGACAACCCATTTTAAGCATCTCCATCCACTGTGCTGATGGAGCTACCCTGAAATAACTGGGTAGGGTACCAGAGGCTGCCAATCAGATATTAATGACTATCCTAAGGATAGGCCATCAATAGTAAAATCTAGGACAACTACTCTAAAGGAAATGGCCTAACTGCCTACAGGAAAGGTGCCCCTAAAATGAGGCAATTACACGATAGTGTTACGGGCTTTGCTGCAGTTCATTATTAGAATATGAAGACTGTTGATTCACTGAAGACTGAGATCCCAATTCCTGACATGCCTGTGAAACCAGTCCAACGCAGGTATGTAGGTAGCTCATCTGGGTACGTGGTTACCGATCTCAGGGTATTTCCAAACCTGCATACCATATCTACTTATAACATATACAGATAAGTACTTCCTATATGATTCAGAAATGAAATGTATTGTGCTCTCATGTGGACCACTATCAGCGCCTCAGATCTCAGAGGTCTCATTTGTGTTCTTAATGCTTCATTGTGTTATCCCATGACCATTGCTTCCCTAGAAATATGCATGTCTTCAGCCCCCAAATCTATAGTCTGTGTGGCTGCTCCAAATCTTTGGTGGTGGGATCTCCACATTTCTCTTTCCATATGCACCGTGGTAGTTTAGAAGACTGGTGATGGTGTTTTCTAGTAAGGAGATGTACAGTCATGGCCAAAAGTTTTGAGAATGATACAAATATAAATTTTTACAAAGTCTACTGCTTCAGTTTTTATAATGGCAATTTGCATATACTCCAGAATGTTATAAAGAGTGATCAGCTTAACAGCAATTACTTGCAAAGTCAATATTTGCCTAGAAAATGAACTTTATCCCCCAAAACACATTTCAACATCATTGCAGCCCTGCCTTAAAAGGACCAGCTAACATCGTTTCAGTGATTGCTCCATTAACACAGTGGTGGGTGTTGATGAGGACAGGGCTGGAGATCAATCTGTCATGATTAAGTAAGAATGACACCACTGGACACTTTAAAAGGAGGCTGGTGCTTGGCATCATTGTTTCTCTTCTGTTAACCATGGTTATCTCTAAAGAAACACGTGCAGTCATCATTGCACTGCACAAAAATGGCCTAACAGGGAAGAGTATCGCAGCTAGAAAGATTGCACCTCAGTCAACAATCTATCGCATCATCAAGAACTTCAAGGAGAGAGGTTCCATTGTTGCCAAAAAGGCTTCAGGGCGCCCAAGAAAGACCAGCAAGCGCCAGGACCGTCTCTTAAAAGTGTTTCAGCTGCGGGATCGGGCTACCAGCAGTGCAGAGCTTGCTCAGGAATGGCAGCAGGCAGGTGTGAGTGCATCTGCACGCACTGTGAGGCGGAGACTCTTGGAGCAAAGCCTGGTCTCAAGGAGGGCAGCAAAGAAGCCACTTCTCTCCAGAAAAAACATCAGGGACAGACTGATATTCTGCAAAAGGTACAGGGAGTGGACTGCTGAGGACTGGGGTAAAGTCATTTTCTCTGATGAATCCCCTTTTCGATTGTTTGGGTCATCTGGAAAACAGCTTATTCGGAGAAGACGAGGTGAGCGCTACCACCAGTCTTGTCTCATGCCAACTGTAAAGCATCCTGAAACCATTCATGTGTGGGGTTGCTTCTCAGCCAAGGGAATCGTCTCTCTCACAGTCTTGCCTAAAAACACAGCCATGAATAAAGAATGGTACCAGAATGTCCTCCGAGAGCAACTTCTCCCAACCATCCAAGAGCAGTTTGGCGATCAACAATGCCTTTTCCAGCATGATGGAGCACCTTGCCATAAAGCAAAGGTGATAACTAAATGGCTCCAGGGAACAAAACATAGAGATTTTGGGTCCATGGCCTGGAAACTCCCCAGATCTTAATCCCATTGAGAACTTGTGGTCAATCATCAAGAGACGGGTGGACAAACAAAAACCTACAAATTCTGACAAAATGCAAGCATTGATTGTGCAAGAATGGACTGCTATCAGTCAGGATTTGGTCCAGAAGTTGATTGAGAGCATGCCAGGGAGAATTGCAGAGGTCCTGAAGAAGAAGGGTCAACACTGCAAATATTGACTTGCTGCATTAACTCATTCTAACTGTCAATATAAGCTTTTGTTACTCATAATATGATTGCAATTATATTTCTGTATGTGATAAAAACATCTGACAAACACACATAAAAACCAGAGGGCAGCAGATCATGTGAAAATATAATATTTGTGTCATTCTCAAAACTTTTGGCCATGACTGTACATGGTCGTTGTTCTTGGCATGGTAAGAAGATGACTGGATGGCATGGCTGCATTACTAGTTAGGACTGAGCCGCAAGACCAGATACGGGTTACTATGAAGTTGTGGTGATCGGTGGGCATCCCAGCGATCCATGGCATGTTAATGCCATATGGTAGGATACCGTATCGGTGTCAGGCCCTGGAAAAACAATTGAGTTATGCCCGTAATAACCCCTGGTGCCTCCACCTGCCTCTGGCAGAGCAGCCTTTTTTTAGTCTTCAGCATCATGGCTTCCCTGAAGACCTAATGTTGTAACCGGGAAAGCAGATGTCATGGCTCTGTATGTACCTAGCAGCCATGGTTCCCACTCGTCACATACATAACAGCAGTCCTGTGGCTGATAGTGTCTATGTTACTGGTGGCTCCTGCAAATTTTCACATGATCTGCTGCTGACAATTTAAAGGGGTTGTCCGGGTTCAGAGCTTAAGGTGTGTGTCAGGGGTGAGTAACCTCCGGAGGTTGCTCCATTCACTTCTATGGCATTTCTGAGAATAGGTGTGTAAGTATGCATGCTGGGAGTTGTAGTTTCACAACAGAAGGCGGTTGCTGGACAGCTTGACTCTGCCCCAGTGTCTCAGGCTGGATTCTAACCTGTCTGATACGGTGTTCTCCAGGGAGATGCAGGTTGCGTGTGCTTGGTTGGCTGCCTTGTGTACATATAGGTAGCTTTAGAGGGGAAGCAATAGACAAATTCCATAGCAACCAATCAGAGTTCAGCTTTCTTTTCTGAAACTGTTCTGGAAACATGAAAGCTGCACTGTGATTGGCCAGTTTTGTTTAAGAAAGCCACATTTTTCTTTTCTTCTGATTTCTCATCTCTTTCCTTCTGTCCAGTATGAGGATGATTGTGAGGCTAACACTTGTCCGCTTTGTTTTTGCAGTGGATGTACATAATCCCTGTTGTTCTGTTTTTGATGATGTCTGGCGCATCAGACGCTGGTAACCAAGGAGGAAACGGCGGAGGCGGTGGCAGCGGTGGTGGAAGGTGATCGGATGGATGGAGCTGAACACAGAATACAAACTGCCACACAACACTGGTTGCCTACTGCTGGAGCATGTAATCTGATGCACTGCCCAAGATCAGGAGGGTGTTTTTTTTTTTGTATTAATTTTTCATTTTATTTTGTGTTTTTTTTTTTTCTCCCAAAATTGTCAATGATGTATCATGTACCAGAGAGCCAATACAACCTAATTTATTAACTATTTTGTGGACTTTAAAACGCACCAATAATTTGGAACATGAAAAGAGGGGGGAAAAAAGTTTTTACTATACGTTTGCTTTGGTTAGCATACCGACTATTGAGACGTGTATTAGTCATGTATGAAAGCTGGAATACCTCATCACAGTCGCCCTCCGCCATACTTCTGCCAGCCACGGTGCTGCTTCCACTGCCATGACACATGGGGCTCAGTCTCCTGTTTGGAGTATTAGGGTCAGTTCACACGGCTAATTTCTAAAAATACATGTCTAAGAAATCAGCGCTGAATCTAAGTAGATTTTTCTGCCTCGAAATTAGGTGCATTTTTTGATGTGTATTTTTCTGCTTCCCATTAATTACAGTGGGAAAATTTACGCTGATTCTGCCCCAAGATAAGACATGCTGCTGCTTCTTTACATGCTGCTTTTTTCACACGTGTAAAAAAAGAAGCAACTGCTGACTCTCATTGAAAAGAATGAGAGAGTCAAAATACGCGGAAAAAAAAAATGACACGATGTAACTTCTTGATCCAGATTTTAAATTCATGGCAGCACAGATTACCGTTACATTAGAAAATATGTGCCAAAATTGAAGTGAAAATACCACAGTGTGAACATACACTTATATATATATATACACACTTATTCTGCTCACTTCATTTCAACATGAGGTGCAGAATTCAGACATATCTTCATTGCTGAGCTGGGACCAGGTATTTACACTAGTTTCAGTGGGGCGGATTTAGTAAAGGCTGTATTAAACTTGCCGATGGTTGGCCAGATCATCACTAATGAGCGTTTGTAGGAACCCTTGTCACTGATGATCTGATTCAGTACAGGGACGAGCGATCACTCCTCCCCATCCTGTGGAAGAGATTGCTGCCTGTAATATCACTGATGAGCAGGTGATTACCTGGATGGAACCCCCCACGTCAATCGCCTGGCTGATTGCGCAGTGTAATACAGCCCTAATCCTGTCCGATTATCACAGAAACGCTTATTCATTAGATATCACGTCTCATAAAGTCCATTGTAATCAAGGACTATTCCGTATACGGTCTGCAAAAAAAAAAAGAAAACAGAACAGACACAGAAAGAAAATACATTCGTGTGCATGAGCCCTAACAGTGCCTGTGTAAAAGGGCCTTTAGACTATGCTGTCTAAAGATGCAACAAATTCATCACAACGGCTCAGGTTTATGATAAATTTGGCACATCTTTAGATACTTTTTTTTTCTTGCATTACACCACTTATTGGTTTACCTTCTTTGTGCCAAGATTTTGGTGAAGATTGACCCTGTCCCGCTAAGTCACATCCCTTGTTAGGGGAGGCATAAAAAGTGTCTACAACACACAATAAATGTCGTGCGGAACAGTTTTTTAGTGCAAACTAAGCCACATTTCTGGTGCATTTAGTATATTAATCTTCCCTACTGTGCGTCAGTGTAATTGCCAGGTTGTTGCACCGTTAATATACTGGGCAGGTAAAATGCATCTGTGCTATACAGATGTAGCAGAGCTGAACACTGTGTAGTTTGCGCAACAAGATAGGATTGCAATAAGTAAACCTGCAGTCCTATGTCAAAGCAGCATCACCGTGGGCTGTACTAGGTGACAAACTAAACTTCTCCAACCCTCAAAGACATTCACTCTCCAACTGTTAGGCAAGTATCCCATGGAGCGGTCAAATTTATCTTTGGCTCTTCTAAAGGGGAATTGCAAGGGGGTGAGGCGCATTCATACACACATATGCTTGCATAGGGTGGACACCTATAATGGCACTGCACCCTGAGATATCCTGTGCAAAGTGAACGCACAGTGGTTGTCTAAAAAGTCCACATATTAGAGTGTTGTATCTCTATATCAATATGTGTATAGCTAGAGCTGTTTGTGAGGTCATCAGCCCACAATGCAGTTTCGTTATGGTATGTGGGGTGTAGATGTCACTCCTGTTTATTTCTCATTTACATAGTAAGGCCTCTTTCACAATAGTGAGTTTTCCATCTGGATGCAATGCGTGTAGTGAACACATGGCATCCGGACTCAGTCCTGACTCATTGATTTCCATGGATATGTGCACATGAGCGTCCTTTATCACTGATCATCTCTGCGTTCAGGAAAAATTGCAGCATTTTCTATATTCTGAGTTTTTCATGCGGCTCTAGCTTTATAGAAGTGATTGGGGCTTCAGTGAAAAACAGAAGTCATCCAGATACAATGTGTTTTTCACTGATGGGTGCTAGGAGATAATGAGTGTTATTCTAACACCACAATATGACTATATACAGTGCTTACATGTCTCTGTAGCACATCTACACACGAATGTAATGGCACCTTTTGTTATTTTCTTTAGACTTGCAGATGCAGGAAAAACACGTTAATATGCAAATAAGCACTGCAAAGTGCCCAGGGGCGGTGTTCAGTGTGTAGGAGCCCAGGCTGCTCTGCCTTCTTTCATGGTTACTCCTCCCCAGTCGTTGCCCCTCCTCCTTGTATGACACAAGGGAATAGGAGGGCGGGTAAAGGCAGAGGCTGGGGATGAGTAACCATGAAAGAAGGCAGAGCAGCCTGGGCTCCTACACATTGAACACCGCCCCTGGGCACTTGCAGGTGCTTATTTGCATATGAATTAAACAGCGTTTTTCCTGCATCTGCAAGTCTAAAGAAAATAACAAAGGTACCATTACATTCTTGTGTAGGTGTGCTACAGAGACATGTAAGCGCTGTATATGGTCGTATAGTGGTGACAGGCTCCCTTTCAGTTTTACTTTCTTGAAAAACTGATTGCATCTGCGTGGAAAAAACTGAAACCCTGAACGCAATCACAGACAAAACTGATTCAACTTGCCTGCAAAACCATCAGTTTTTCCCTGACTCATTCCGTATCACTTGTGAGAATAAGGCAGCCATACACATTCAATAGCGTTAGGCCAAATGACAATTCAGCCGACAGCGATCTCTCTCATACACATACATGTTTGGTTGAGCATGTAGGAGAAAGCGCCTCTAAGGCTAGGGCTACATGACGACATGTGTTGCGCGACACATAGGACACAGCTACACTACAACATGTGACGCGCGACATGGATGTCGCATGACAATTTTTATAATGATAGTCTATGGTGTCACAGAAAAATCAAACTTGAATGGATTTTTTGCTACTGTTGACTCAGTTATAACATGTCGCAGTGCGACACCATAGACTATCATTGTAAAAATTGTCGCGTGACGCATGTTGTCGTGTAGCCCTAGCCTTATAGCAGATTATCTCCTGGGAGAACAAAAAGATGGGTCAAAAGAAATCCACTTTGCCTGATCCTTCCTTCTGCCAACATCATCTGTTGGGGAAGAGGCGGGTGCTCCCCATGCATATTAGACTGTCGGCCGTACCCACTAATGTGTATGGGTCCTTCAGAGTGGGTGTGCTGCTGCCAGCTTAAACATTGTTATTCAATACCCTGTGGGTAACGCTTACCTCCTAAAACTAGATTCACATCTGGCAGAGGAACACACTGCCTAAATGAGTTACCGTCTCTAGCATAGCCAGATAGTGGTGTAAACTGCTGGATCACCATTGACTATAATAGGTCCCGGCAACAATGCTGGCTCTTGGCTGGACAAAAAGACCTGCACGCATGATTTTTTATTTTTTTTCCCTTCAACTGAAAGCCGGCATTTCTGCTATATAGTGGCCGGATCACATTATAGTCTGAGGTGATCAATGGCTAACAGATTTCTTAACGCAGATGTGAAGTACCCTTAGGAAACAAAACTACTAGTAAGAAAACGTACAGTAGGTAATTACAACACATATTACAGCAGATAACTCTCAATGAGGGTGGGACGGGGTAGAGGTGTAGTCCTAAAAAAATCTAATTTCACATGTTATTACAAAAAAAAAGCATTATTGTGTTTGCAAATAAAGCCTTTAGTCTATGGTAGTGATGGCTGACCTCCGGCACTCCAGCTGTGGTAAAACTACGACTCCCAGGATGTACACTTCTCAGAACTCCATAGAAATGAATGGAGCATGCTGGGAGTCGTAGTTTCACCACAGCTGGAGTGCCGGAGGTTAGCCATCACTGGTCTATGGCAGCAACCGCATTAGTTACACATGGTCAGTGTCGCTGCAAACTTTGTCGCTCTTAATCTAGAGCGTCCTCATTGTCTGTAGGTGCCAAATTTTGTATAAGAGTTTCTCCCCCTGATGGGTCATTATGGAGAATTACTGGTCGGTGGTAATTACCCCGGCCAGGAGAAGACAGATGCAGACACCCATGGTTGTGTTTGAACAGAGTCTCCTAAAAGGGGACACCACAATGCTTTATTTATAGTGTAGTAGCCTGGGCTAGCAGAAAGCTCCGCCCCTTACAGTCTGGAAATAACAACAGAGTCTTTACCATACATATACATTACCTTCAGTCATCTATTCTTGTACAACGGACATGGTATAGAGAATGGGTCATGTGCTCACATATAAATATAGCAAAGGAAAAGGTCACGTCTCGGCTACGTACCTAAGCTGGCATATAATTAAGTTCAATAATACACAAATATTTTATTGCATTCACATTTTCCTCCTTTTGAACTTAATTATTGCCTCTCCGGTTACTAGCTTCTGATTGGTCATAGCACCGAATAAAGCTACTTCTAGCCAGCTCCCCTGGACTAGGACATGGACTGTCATTCACTAATATGAGTACTCTGACCAACCAGCAGTGAGCTGAGCTCCAGCAGACCAGGCATTTCACTATATGTATCAGAATAGCTTGCAGTCGTATATTTAACAGTAGATGATATGTTGTTCAGATGTGGCTCCAAACTCTGGTGGCTCCAAGGTGACTTTAATCGTTCTCCCCGGATTGTATTTAGTTTGGACCACACGGACTTGTATTGGCTCCTCCTTTTGAACCTTTGTTTACAGATCCTTCTAGATGAATAAGATAAGATCTTAGTTTCCACATATAGAACAATAAAACACAACACCACTTGCAATACAATATGCATGATTCCTGGGATCCATCCCCCTAGGCTTTTGAACCAATTGGCTGGGTTTAGCCAATTGATCCAACTTGGCCATTGGAAATTCCAGTCCTCCTTCGAATTTGCTTTTTCTAAATTCTTCTTTTAACCTTTTAGCTTGTACATCATGTTTGACCTGCAAAACGCCTGAGGGATCTATATAATGACAACAGGCAGCACCTGGCACATACCACCTTCTGAGGCTGTTAAATAATCCAGCACTAGGGTATGTTGGTTAGATACTAATACCAACTGCCCTGTGAGTGTTGATGTTACATTCAAAAATATACTCCGTAACGTTATCAAATAATTCTGCCAGTTTTTCTATATTATGAGCATTTTCCACTGGCAAACCCCATGAGGGTGAAGCTTAAGCCGAATTTTATTTGCCATGAAACATGTATAAGTTCCTTTGCTTTACTTTCTCACTTATAAACCATGTGCTGGGGGATATTACTATATGGAAAATCTTTATTCTCCCATACCCAAGTTACAGGAGTCAGTCTAGCCAGAGTACATGATCCCTCTGCTCCCAAAGGTATCCACTTGTATGCATTATGTCCACATACAATATAGACATCTCTGGGTAGTTCAAATGCACTTCTTCTATAATGCACCATCATATCTGCTAACCCTAATAACCTCAGGGGATTATGGAAAAGGCACCAAGGTGAGCTGGTCTTTCTTCCCATGGGACTGTGATATCTTTCTCATCTGCATGGTGAAGCACCACGACTATTCTACTCAGTCCCAGGTATAAAATCAGCAGTTGCTCCCTTCTGTAAAATGTAATGCCCACGCCCAGGTTGGATCATGCACATACCGACCCAAACAGTCTTTTCAGATATGGCATGCTACAACCCATTTTGTCTGGGGCCTTTTGAAAATGAATTTTCAACCTCCGACTTATAATTCCTCCTAACTTTAGTGCAGACCTCAACCCTTTTCCAACTCCCTGGGGTTCCTTGCCTATAATCCATCATTTTAGGATTATCCATTCTAGTCAATCACTTAAATTGGTTACTTTTGCAATAGCCAAATGATGTCCAACAAGCTTATTGTCCCATTCTTCCCTTAGGACATGATTTAGGGCAAACACATATATAAACATGGTACACCAGACCAGGAGGCTTTTCATGATTGGTCCTCCTGGTTCAAAACCTTTTTGCAATGATTAGCGTGTATCCACGAGGACTTTCCTTCCAGTTTGACTGAGGTGGGGGTGGTTAACTGGACTTGGTATGGACCATCAAATCTGAGATCCAATGCCTTCCTGACGTGTCTTTTCACACAATCTCCTGGCTGCAGCGAAAGCCCTCCTTCCAATGAGTCAGGATCTGGAATAGAATCATACACACGTTTATGCAAGCTGGTGAGATGTTTCTGAAGTGCCCCGACATAAGCAGTTAAATCTGAGTGTTGCAATTGTGCCTGCTGAGGAAAGTATAAACCTGTTTTTGAGCAGGAGAGCAGCCTTCACAGCCTCATCAGCCAATCTATTTCCTCAGGAGTGTTTTCTCTTGTGTTTGCCATCACCTTAGAGGGAAGTGTCAGTGCCTCAAACAGTTCTTTCACACTTTCAGCATTCTTAATGGGTTTTCCCGTAGACTCAACAAAATCCCTGCTTTTCCAGATAGGGCCATAATCGTGTGCAATACCAAAGGCATACCTAGAATCTGTGCAAATATTTTCAGTTTTACCTTTTGCCAGCTTACACACCTCAGCGAGTGCCTTCAACTCCGCCTCTTGTGCTGACATAGAGGGTGGGAGCGGCTGTTTCTTTATTACCTCTGTCAGGGGATGGTCTTGTAGATCCTCCTCATGGTGGTACCTGAAAGCACCTTCAAAAAAACTCAAAATCTGGGTTAGTCAAGGGGTCTTCTGTTACATTGTCTAGTGTCTGCATCTCTATTTTCATCAGTTCAACACAATCATGCTGTTCCCCTGGACACTGTGGGATCAGATGTTCTGGGAATTAGTCCTCCCACTGATAGGGAAACTCATTGTCTACTCCTGTCTGTACTTCGTCACACTCCTTCTCAAATGTCTGCCATTGCTCATTTAACTGCCTTTCTCCTTCCTCCCTCCTTGAACCCTGTGGAAGCAATGTAGCAGGGTTCAACACAGTACAACGTTTGATAGTGAGATTGGAAGAGGTAAGGAGGCTGGTTTCATACTTAGTGAGTCTAGAGGCAGACGTGTTTGGTGTGAGTCTAATTAAGTATCTCATTGACCGCATATGGCACCATAAGTACCAAGAGGTAATCAAGGACTATATCAGTAGCCTTATCCTTCAACATAGTAGCTACTGCAATAGCCTTGATACATGAAGGGTAACCCCTAATGACAGGGTCAAGCTTACCAGAATAGTATGCCACTGGCTGGTGTTCTCCATCATGTAGCTGTTTAAGAACACCATGAGCATGCCCATCGGCCTAAAGCAGTGGCTGAAACTATAGCTTCTTTAAGCTGTTGAATTGCAGACTCATCCTCGGGGGAAGGCCTACAAGGTTGCCGGTTAAGGGCATCATGCAAGGGTTGCATCAGTGAGGATGCAGAGGGAATCCATTCTCTACAATACCCCTCAAGTCCCAGGAAAGTTCTAAGTTGTTTAGCAGTCTTAGGGAGGGGAGAAGATAAGATACCGGGACAAATGCTTTTTCCCCTGAGTGATAGTGACCAAAAAAAAATATAACTCTTGTTAAACAGAACTGAAGCCTGTCCTTGAATGCTTTGCACCCATTTTTAGCTAAATAAGACATGAGAGAGACAGAATTGTCTTGACATGCTTCAGTTATGTCACAACAGAACAGTAAGTTATCAACATACTGAAGTAAGACAGTGTCTTCATGGCGAGGAGCCCATCCTTGAAGCACCTAATGTAATGCCTGATTGTACTAATTTGGCAAGTTTTTCTTTTACCCACCCTGGGGGAGAAAGATCCAGCAAAGCTGCTCATAATTATGGGTGAAGGCAAAAAGCAGTTGACTTTCCTCATCCAGTGATACTGGAGAAGAATGCATTTTGCCAAATCAATCACCGTAAACTAGACAACAGTAGGAGGTATTTGTGAGCAAGTGTTGGTGGTTTGGGACAAACTGGAGTGTCTGCTTCTGTGATGTCATTTATGGCCCTAAGGTCATGAACCATCCTATAAGTTACAGGTTGACCCTCGACCTTCTTTTTTCTTGATTAGGAACAGAGGCGTATTTAAGGACACACTTACAAGTACCTTCAAATAGTGGTCAATTTGCAAGTCTACACCTTGCATTTGAGGTAAACTAAGTGGGTATTGCTTCAATTTCGGTTAAGCACTCCCTGGAAGTACTTTTACTTTGACTGGGGTTACTGGCATACGACCAACATCTGTCTTGTCTGCTGCCCAAAAAGATGTAGGCACCACTGCTAATAATTCATCATTAACAGATTCCAAGCTGTGGTGTAAATTACTATACAGAACTGCACACATTGCCTTCAAGACATTGTCATTTAGTAGACTAGTGACTGTCATCTGTCCATCTGAGCCATACTGGATAACAGCCTGTATGGCTGAGAGGACATCAGCTCCTAAACAGATTTACAGGAACAGGTTTCTGAAACCAAAAATTGTGTCACTATTCTCCTGTGTGTCACGAAGTTTAACTTGGTAATGGTACAGTTTTCCTGTAAAGTAATTGTACCGGAGAGACCAGTACCTGGCCATCTTATCATAAAATCAGATGGAACTGATGACAATATGGAACTTCTTGCCCCAGTATCCACTATACAATCAA
>ONZH01019869.1:0-21281 GCA_900303285.1 Rhinella marina
AGACGTGTGTATGAACACCAGGTATGAGAAATTACTTTGCAAGAGAACGCACAGTACAGTTGGAATTGTAAGGCCTATATATTGTATATTTCAAGGTACACAGCCGTGTACTAAGTGATCAGACGGTTGTATGAACACCAGGTATGAGAAATTACTTTGCAAGAGAACGCACAAGTACAGTTTGGCAATTGTAAGGCCTATATATTGTATATTTCAAGGTACACAGCCGTGTACTAAGTGATCAGAACGGTGTGTATGAACACCAGGTTTTGAGAAATTATTTTTCAAAGAAACGCACAGTACAGTTGCCAATTGAAAGGCCTATATATTGTATATTTCAAGGTACACAGCGTGTACTAAGTGATCAGACGGTGTGTATGAACACCAGGTTTGAGAAATTACTTTGCAAGAGAACGCACAGTACAGTTGGCAATTGAAGGCCTATATATTGTATATTCAAGGTACACAGCCGTGTACTAAGTGATCAGACGGTGTGTATGAGACACCAGGTATGAGAAATTACTTTGCAAGAGAACGCACAGTACAGTTGCCAATTAGTAAGGCCTATTATATTGTATATTTCCAAGGTACACAGCCGTGGTACTAAGTGATCAGACCGGTGTGTATGAACACACAGGTATGAGAAATTACTTTGCAAGAGAACGCACAGTACAGTTGGCCAATTCTAAGGCCGGTATATATTGTATATTTCAAGCCGTACACAGCCGTGTACTAAGCCGATCAGACGGTGTGTATGAAACACCGGGTTTGAGAAATTACTTGCAAGGAGAACGCACAGTAAGTTGGCCAATTGAAAGGCCTATATATTGGTATATTTCAAGGTACATCAGCCGTGTACTAAGTGATCAGACGGTGTGTATGAGACACCAGGTTTGGAGAAATTATTTTTCAAGAGTAACTCACGAGTTACAGTTGCCAATTGAAAGGCCGGTATATATTTGTATATTTCAAGGTACACCAGCCCGTGGTACTAAGTGATCAGACGGTGTTGGTATGAACACCAGGTATAGAAATTACTTTGCAGAGAACGCACAGTACAGTTGCAATTGAAGCCTATATATTGTATATTTCAAGGTACACAGCCGTGTACTAAGTTGATCAGACGGTGTGTATGAACACCAGGTTTGAGAATTACTTTGCAAGAGAACGCACAGTACAGTTGCCAATTGTAAGGCCTATATATTGTATATTTCAAGGTACACAGCCGTGTACTAAGTGATCAGACGGTGTGTATGAACACCAGGTTGAGAAATTACTTTGCAAAGAGAACGCACAGTACAGTTGCAATTGTAAGGCCTATATATTGTTATATTTCAAGGTACACAGCCGGTACTAAGTGATCAGACGGTGTGTATGAACACCAGGTATTGAGAAATTACTTTGCAAGAGAACGCACAGTACAGTTGGCCAATTGTAAGGCCTATATATTGTATATTTCAAGGTACACAGCCGTGTACTAAGTGATCAGACGGTGTGTATGAACACCAGGTTTGAGAAATTACTTTGCAAGAGAACGCACAGTACAGTTGGCAATTGTAAGGCCTATATATTGTATATTTCAAGGTACACAGCCGTGTACTAAGTGATCAGACGGTGTGTATGAACACCAGGTATGAGAAATTACTTTGCAAGAGAACGCACAGTACAGTTGGCAATTTAAGGCCTATATATTGTATATTCAAGGTACAGTACTAGCCGTGTATTAACTTTGCAGAGAGTGTGTACAATGAGAGCAAGAGAGCACAGTATAGTATATAAGGTGCAAGTAGGCCAAATGATAGTTTGGTATGTAAGCAGAGCAACCTAATACACCACTATGCTCTCTCTGTCCCACTCCAGCAGCTATCCTGAATACGGCAGCCGTTCTCTGTAAGAGTGTATTGGTAGTAAAGCTATCACTGTACTGCACTATAGTAGCCCTGATAAGGCTTTTAATCACGCTCCTGCCTGTCCAACAGCTAAAACCTGTCTCTCCCTTCTCCAGCCTCTGTCCCTGACTAAGTTCACGCAGCATATGCGAACGAGCAGGAAGAGTTGAGTTTTTAATATTCGAGGTCACATGGTTTTTCCAGCCAATGCATGTAGACGCCGTTTTCGCGATGCCAGCGTGCTCAGCGTGCCTGTCATACCCCCCCTGCATGGTGATTGGTGGAAAAAGAGCGCCAGGGAAGGTGGGAGGGGAAACGAATTCTAAGTGCGCCATCGCCGTTATACTCGAAAGA
This sequence comes from Rhinella marina, assembly GCA_900303285.1. Classification (NCBI taxonomy): domain Eukaryota; kingdom Metazoa; phylum Chordata; class Amphibia; order Anura; family Bufonidae; genus Rhinella; species Rhinella marina. The sequence goes on from ONZH01019869.1 coordinate 2,244, forward strand.
AATCGAGCACGCCGAATATCGTAGTATTCGATCGAATACCAGCTCGATCGAACACTACTCGCTCATCTCTAGTAATAATAGTTTATTCATAGGTATTCAGGAGGCTTAACACAGTAACAGCATAACCCAGAGTTAGGAGAAAAGATGCTCCAGAATTTTTGTTTCATGGATAATTCACTAGTTTTCACTAAAACAGACATGTCTAGAGAGGTGAGAGGCCCTCTTTAAATAACCACTCCCAAAAAATGGTATCCTGTTAGAAAAGTATATAATGTAAACTACTGTGAAGGTAATCTTCCTATCAGTGAACTTACTTGTGCGTTTTAACCTACCTTCTGATCCTTAGCTGTGTCATGTGACCAACTCTCTAATCTCCAACTGACACAGGACAGGAAGTCAGTTACTTCTCTATTCATTCCTATGAGACTGAGATTGAGGCTCCCATAGGATCACTTAGAGAATTTGGCTTCTTGTCCACACATAAGATGCTGTGTTATTTGGAAAGTCAGAGTACTGGTCACAAGACTCAGCTGAGAATCAGAAGGGAGGTTATAATTTAAAAATACATTCACTCGTAAGAAAATTTCCTGCACTACAGATTACATCATGTATCTAACAGGTCAGAGAATAAAAAAAAAAATGTGCAGGAGTTCTTTAACAAATACATGCTATTTAGCAGATATGTAATATACATAGAGTTTGGAAATGTCTCTCTCTCAGAAGTAAAGCAGCTTAGTTTCATTAAATATAGCGTATTTTGTTTGCTCTGCAATTTTGATGGGAACTATAGTCATAAAAATATTTCATATTTATCAATAACTCTACTAGCACAGAATGTACAATGCATTGTCCTTTCATCTGGCTGCAACTAGACTTTTCTTACCAATTTGGCTACAAGAGCTTTATATTTCAGGTCATCAAACACCACTTCATCAAAGAATCATTTCAGGAACCATGAGAGGTCAAAGTAAAGCTGGACCCTGGCCACTGCTCCTCTGGCATAACGACTTGAAATTTCACATTCAATAAAAGCAATCAAAAGATCCTATACTCAAATTTATTACTGTGGCCTCTATGTCACTGTACTTTTCTTTTGTTCAAAATGCTTTGATATTAGTGGCAAAGGCAATTTGCAAAGATTTGCATTGATGATCTCTACCAAACAAAGATATAAAGCTTATTTAAAAAATGGTTTCATGTACAATAAAGACAGGGAAGATTATTGTACCAGCCAGTACAGTATCCAGATATGTGATGAATCATGCTGCTGCCCTTTTTTTAAAGTTCATTTCAGCTCTTTAGTATTACTAATAATATATATATAATATATAATATATATATATATATATATACATATATATATTGTAAGGCATTGTATCCTCTCAGGGGATCAATATCACACAATCGTTTCAAAACACGGGGATTTTCAAGTCTACACAACTTTATTTTCACACTTTTTGCTCCAGCATGAAACTATCAAAGTAACACCTGCCCGGCTAGGCTCTGACTACACATAGTTCAGCTAACTCACCTAAATACAAACGCTGTTCACACACAGCTTTTAAGTGCGGCTTCCTCAGCCGTTCAGTCCAGCAGCCTCCTGGCTGTGACTTCAACCGTACCTTTGGGGGGAGATGGTCCAACAGTCCTCCCGACACTGACCGTGTGACTATCTTCTCCTGGGGTCACTGGGCCCCCCAAACTTCCAGGCTACACTGAGCCATGTGGCCCCTCAGCCCTCATGGCTGAGGCCACACAGAGCCTCCTCAGCCTCTCTTTTTCTCAGGCTTTCTCAGCCTTGTGGACCCCCACATGGGCCCTCTTCAGGTCTGTTCCCTGGGGCCCTCTCCCCCTCTAACAAACAGTGCAGGTTAACTTATCCCTACCTGATTAATCCAGCTGGCCTCACCTGGGGCCAGGGAAAACCTGTGACGGATTAGGGTGTGTGGACTGGAAGACTCCCACTTCCAACCTGTCTCTCCTATGCTTGCTGAAGCTATACCACTTCTGGATTTCAGTTCTCACCTGGCTAAACTGACAAACCAGGCGAGATACACACACCACACCTCACATTACTACACACATCACCACAATATATATATATATATATATATATATATTAGCTGAAGGACCCAGGTATGTTTAATTTATTTCATTTACTGTTTGTGAAAGATATCGAGAGTAACCTCTACAGTGCCCGCCCCTTTAACAGTGACGTCTACAGCTGCCAGCCCCTTTAATAGTGACCTCTACAGCAGCCCGCCCTTTTAACAGTGATCTCTATAGCGGCCCACCCCTTTAACAGTGACCTCTACAGCAGCCCGCCCCTTTAAAAGTGACCTCTACAGTAGCCCGCCCCTTTAACAGTGACCTCTACAGCAGCCCACCCCTTTAACAGTGACCTCTACAGCAGGCCGTGTAAGGCGCGGGCACCGACGCCGTGCACGCGCGCTTGCAGTCTAATTACGACACTGTCGCTTTAAGACACTGTGTTTTGGTTCAGACACAGGAAGTGGTCATAAGCTCCGACCTTGACCCTGCCTGTGATGTCACTTCCGCCAGGAGGTGATCATGTGCCCATACTTCGAGGCTACAGGTGATGTCACATCCGCCAGTCCTGCACAGGAAGCACCGCCCTGTTAATTGGTTGCTTCACTATAAAAACCCCTCAGTATTGGCAGCAGGCGCCGGTGCCTTGTTGTTGCTTTGCTAAAGCTAGAGTCCCAGTCGCTCTGCTTCGTAACTAGGACCTTGGTTGCACATTAGGTGTAGTCTGTGGTCTAGACAGGAGTTGTGTGGGTTCCAGTCTATGTTCCACTATCCTAGTGTGCGCCAGTGTGTGTGTTTGGAGGCCACATTGTGTGTTGGGCTGCAACCTCCTCCGGGAGGCGCGGAACTCGGCACACGTGGTCCGATTGAGAGCTGGGTATCCTGTGCTGGTCCCAGACTTGAGCGCATTGAGTGCTTGTGCGCATTTGCCTTCCGGGCATTGGGGCTCATCCCCTATCCTCCTTCGGGAGCTCGTTATTGTGTGCTTGTGCACACGTGCCCTTCGGGCATTGGGGCTCATCCCCTGTCCTCCTTCGGGAGCGTGCCTTTCCGGCTGCTTGGTTCCTGGGTTGCCCTGCTCGGGTGACTCAGGATCTGAGTCCAGTGATCCCCGGTGACTCTGTCTCAGGGCAGAGTCACTTTATTATTTAAAAAGGGGCCCCTTGGCCTAACAGTAGGCACCGGCCAGGGATCCGCCGGTGCTATGTCTCTGACTCCCTCCATGCAGGCATACGTTAAACTATGGGAACAACGCATGCAGGAGATGGAGCAACGTGCTGCCGCCATCTCGGCGTCTAGCACGGAATTGCTGTCCACCTTAGACGGTCGGTTGCAGGCCGTGGAGCAGCAGGCTGCCGCTACTTCCCACTCCGCTGCTGCTTCGGTATGTCCGCAAGTTCCCGTGGCGATTCACCGACCGCCTAAGTTACCTCTGCCCGTACGATTCAGTGGGGAACAGCAGGAGTGTCGGGATTCTTAAGTCAGTGCCTGATCCACTTTCAATTGAACCCGGACAGTTTTTTGAATGACCACACCAAAGTGGCATTCATAATATCCCTCTTATCCGGGCAGGCACTGGCTTGGGCTACCCCTCTATGGGAGAGAGGTGATCCTTGTGTGGGCTCCCTACCTCTCTTTTTGTCCTGCTTTAGAGAGGTGTTTCAGGGACCTGATCCTCTGGTTACCGCCAGCTCCTGTCTTCTGGAGCTACGCCAGGGAACGGACTCGGTTTCACAATACGCCATCCGTTTCCGAACCCTGGCGTCCGAGTTGGCATGGCAAGATGCTCCCTTGCTAGCGATTTTCTCCGCCGGCTTAAGTCCGTCCATCAAGGGTCAGTGGGAGGTATTCCCCTAGGTGAGATCGTACAAACCTCCACAAAATGCACACTTCCCGTCTTGATCAGGGTAGATGGTAAGATCACGCCAACCAGAGCCTTTATTGATTCCGGTGCTTCTGGTAATTTTATTTCACGTAAGTGGACCCAGAAGCTCGGAATTCCTATCAAACCTCTGGCCACCAGTATGAACATCACTGTGGTGGATGGTTCCAAATTAGGCAGGTGCATCACACACCTCACAGTTCCTGTCGAGATCCAGATAGGAGCCTTACATAAGGAGATCATTTCACTCCTAGTATTACCTCAGTCTGTGTCCCCAATCCTCTTGGGCCTTCCATGGCTGAGACTACACGCTCCCACACTGGATTGGACCACCGGTGAGGTCAAACAGTGGGGTCCTTACTGTCAGGACAAGTGCATGACGAGGGTGATCTCTGTAGAGACACCGCCCCTTCCAGCTGAGCTTCAGGGGTTACCTGCGCAATACGCGGCTTTTGCTGACGTCTTCTGTAAGAAGGGGGCAGACACTCTACCCATACATCGTCCCTACGACTGTGCCATCGAGTTGGTACCAGGGTCTACTCCGCCCCGTGGTAGAGTGTACCCTCTGTCTGTACCGGAGACCGAAGCTATGTCAGCTTATATTAAAGAGAACCTTGAGAAGGGGTTCATACGAAAATCCAGTTCCCCTGCTGGGGCTGGTTTCTTTTTCGTTTCTAAAAAAGATGGGTCCTTGCGACCGTGTATTGACTATAGGGGTCTTAACGACATCACCGTAAAAAATAAATACCCGCTTCCTCTCATCTCCAAATTATTTGATCGGTTTCAGGGCGCAACGGTCTTTTCCAAACTAGACCTGCGCGGGGCATATAACCTGATCCGTATTCGGGAGGGTGATGAGTGGAAAACCGCATTTAACACCAGAGACGGTCATTATGAATACCTGGTTATGCCCTTTGGCCTCTGTAATGCTCCAGCGGTGTTTCAGGACTTCCTGAACGACATATTTAGGGATCTCTTGACTACCGCTGTGGTGGTCTACTTGGACAACATTCTGGTGTTTTCTCGCGACTTATCTACCCACAGGCACATGGTGAAGGAGGTGTTGCACCGCCTTTGGATTAACCATTTGTACGCCAAATTAGAGAAGTGCGAGTTCGAGAAGACCCAGTTGGCCTTTCTTGGCTACATAGTTTCCGCACAGGGGCTTCAAATGGACCCCGATAAATTCAGGTCCATCATGGCTTGGCCCAAACCGCAGTCTTTAAAGGCGGTCCAGAGGTTTCTGGGGTTCGCCAATTATTATAGGAAGTTCATTCCCCATTTCTCTTCTCTGGTGGCCCCTCTCACTGCATTGACCCGCAAAGGGGCTAATCCTAGTAAATGGTCGTCGGAGGCGGAGCATGCCTTCATTGCGCTGAAGGAGGCCTTCCTATCGGCCACAGTGATTCATCGCCCAGACCCCCAACGCCCCTTCTTCGTGGAGGTGGATGCGTCATCGGTAGGGGCTGGAGCTTTTCTCTACCAAAAGGATGGCAAAGGGACTAAACTGTCCTGTGGCTTTTTCTCCAAGGCCTTTAATCCTGCTGAGCGGAATTATTGCATAGGAGATCGGGAACTACTGGCCATCAAACTGGCTTTAGAGGAGTGGAGACATCTCCTGGAGGGGGCCAGGTTTCCCGTTGTGATCTTCACCGATCACAAGAATCTCTTGTATCTCCAATCTGCTCAGAGGCTTAACGCTCGACAGGCAAGATGGGCTCTTTTCTTTTCTCGTTTTAATTTTGTTTTACACTTTGTGAACGGGGACAAGAATGTCAGAGCGGATGCTTTGTCCCGCTCTTTTGATGCCCATGGTACTGAGCCTGAGGTTCGTCCCATCATTCCTGCAGAAAAGCTTCTACCTGTGAACCCTATTGGTCTGCGCCAGCTGCCTCCGGGTAAGACGTATGTGCCACCCGCTCGCAGAGAGGAGATCCTCTCTTGGGGCCATAATTCTCGTCTGGCTGGACACCCGGGTCCCAAAAGAACGATGGAATTAATTTCTCGGCACTATTGGTGGCCAGGTCTCAGTCGGATGTTCGGGCTTTTACCCTGGGGTGCACCACCTGTGCCCGTAATAAGCCGGTCCGCCAGAGACCTTCGGGCTTGTTGATGCCTCTGCAAGTCCCTGAGAGTCCCTGGCAGGACATCGCCATGGACTTCGTGACGGGGCTCCCTTCCTCGGAAGGAAATACCGTGGTCTGGATCGTTACTGATCTATTCTCCCACGTATGCCACTTTGTTACGCTGCCAGGGTTGCCTTCTGCGCCTCACTTGGCGGAATTATTTTTTCGCCACATCTTTCGGTTGCATGGGTTACCGAGGCGAATTATTTCCGACAGAGGTCCTCAGTTTGCAGCTAGGTTTTTGAAGGAGCTGTGCCAGCTACTGGGGGTTGATGTGGATCTTTCTTCGGCTTTTCACCCTCAAACTAATGGCTTGGCAGAAAGACTCAACCAATCCCTCCAAATTTACTTGCGACATTTTATTTCCGCAAGGCATGATAACTGGTCTGAGCTGTTGGCCTGGGCAGAGTTTGCAGTAAATAATTCTGTGTCCGATGCTGTGGGGAAAACCCCCTTCTTTGTCCAGAATGGACAACACCCCCGCCTTCCTCTTCCTTTGCCCGTCACGGCAGAGATGCCCGCTGTTGCGGATTTCGCCGCACATCTGCGAGATGTCTGGCAACAGACCCAGTCCTCCTTGGCTGCTTCCAAGACCAAAATGAAGCATCATGCTGATCGCAGACGTTCCAGCGGTCCGGAGTTCGCGCCTGGAGATCTGGTCTGGCTTTCCTCAAAATACATTCGGCTCCGAGTGGCGTCTTTGAAATTTGCGCCCCGTTTTCTCGGTCCTTTTCGGGTACTGTCCCGAATTAACCCAGTCACCTATCGTATTAAACTGCCTCTGTCATGGAGAGTCGTAAATTCCTTTCATGTCTTTCTTCTCAAACCTGTATGGCTGAATAGGTTCTCTCCTCCTTTACAAGAGGAGCCTGAAACCGTTGAGGCCGAGTATGAGGTACAGGAGATCCTTGACTCTAGGACTATACGAGGTGTCACGTCCTATCTGGTGGACTGGGTGGGATTCGGCCCTGAAGAACGGACCTTGGAGCCAGAGGATAATTTGAATGCCCCAGATCTGATTGCGGCCTTTTGGAGGAGGAGGGGGGGCCCTGAGGGGGGGGTACTGTAAGGCGCGGGCACCGACGCCGTGCACGCGCGCGCTTGCAGTCTAATTACGACACTGTCGCTTTAAGACACTGTGTTTTGGTTCAGACACAGGAAGTGGTCATAAGCTCTGACCTTGACCCTGCCTGTGATGTCACTTCCGCCAGGAGGTGATCATGTGCCCATACTTCGAGGCTACAGGTGATGTCACATCCGCCAGTCCTGCACAGGAAACACCGCCCTGTTAATTGGTTGCTTCACTATAAAAACCCCTCAGTATTGGCAGCAGGCGCCGGTGCCTTGTTGTTGCTTTGCTAAAGCTAGAGTCCCGGTCGCTCTGCTTCGTAACTAGGACCTTGGTTGCACATTAGGTGTAGTCTGTGGTCTAGACAGGAGTTGTGTGGGTTCCAGTCTATGTTCCACTATCCTAGTGTGCGCCAGTGTGTGTGTTTGGAGGCCACATTGTGTGTTGGGCTGCAACCTCCTCCGGGAGGCGCGGAACTCGGCACACGTGGTCCGATTGAGAGCTGGGTATCCTGTGCTAGTCCCAGACTTGAGCGCATTGAGTGCTTGTGCGCATTTGCCTTCCGGGCATTGGGGCTCATCCCCTATCCTCCTTCGGGAGCTCGTTATTGTGTGCTTGTGCACACGTGCCCTTCGGGCATTGGGGCTCATCCCCTGTCCTCCTTCGGGAGCGTGCCTTTCCGGCTGCTTGGTTCCTGGGTTGCCCTGCTCGGGTGACTCAGGATCTGAGTCCAGTGATCCCCGGTGACTCTGTCTCAGGGCAGAGTCACTTTATTATTTAAAAAGGGGCCCCTTGGCCTAACAGGCCGCTCCTTTAACAGTGACCTCTACAGCAGCTCGCCCCTTTAACTGTGACCTCCACAGCAGCTAGAGTGGCCACTGTCTTCACCCCAGAAAGCCAGACCTCACCGGCCATTCCCCCAAACGTGAAACAGTGCCCCCAGTTCCAATGAAGACACACCACTAAACATGAGGCCACGCCCCCTGACTCTGTGAAGACACGGAGGAGAAGCGGTCTGAGTGTGAGCTACTAAAAGGGTGGACATCCCTGTGTCCGTCCAGGCACTGCGTCGGACGGAGAACAGGTAGCCAGAAAACTGGACTGTCCAGCCTAAAGCCGGACATCTGGCCACCCTAACATCAGCCTGCCCCTAGGGTGGCCAGAGGTCTTGTTTTAGGCTGGACAGTCTTGCTTTCAGACTCCCTGTCCTCTGTCATGCGCAGGGCCTGGATGGACACAGGGATGTCCTGTGAACAGCACACTCTCAGCAGCAGCACTTTGCAGTCTGAGCAATGAGCTGCAGGGAGAAAGTCAACCTCCCCCCACCACTGCAGCTGAAAGAAGGTGATTTTTATCTATATTTTTAATCTTGGTCTAATGCGGCATGGAAGGGGCGTGGCCTGACTGAGTCAGGGGCGTCACTTAGTGGGATCTGGGGGCGGGTCTTTTAAGTCCTTCTTTTGACGGTGGCCTGAATTACAGCTCGATGCCATAGTAATTTAGGAGGAAGGTGGGTAGCAGTGGAAGAATACATCTTTTATTACTACTGAACAGTAAATATGTGAAATTTACATTATATGAGGTAATGATTGATGATGAATTAGTCTAAAACATAAGTTATATTTATGGTAACCGAAATACCCCTTTACCATTGTCATCCACAGTGCTCTGCCTCTTAATGCAGACCTACAGCAGCGAACTGGCTAGGTTGTCATAGAAACCTGGTGTGTGGAGACTGCCTGTGAGCTTCTATTGGCTGGTAAGGGTCATGTGACCAGGCTACTATTGGCTAATGCATTTTTTGGGAATATCTCAGGAACGGTACGTCTTGGAGAGCTGAAAACTGTTCTAAAAACTTCCCGGACACCTGATGTACATGTGTGTCAAATTTTGTGATTGTAGCTGCATTTAGAGAATATATTTATTTAGAGATGAGCGAAACTATTTACCACTTCGTATGTTCGCTACGGACCTTCGTTATTTCCTACACTGAAGCAAATCAGAATCATACGTATTCAGTTAAGTAGTGTACCTTTAACAACTATATGTTTGTTATTTGTGCAGGAATGTTTGCAGTGTATGATACACTCATGCGTAAGTTTTCAGTTAAGTAGCGTACTTTTATCAACGCTTAGACTGTTTGTTCGTTATTCGTGCAGGAATGTTCGCAGACCAGAAAACGACCAGAATAATGAATATTTTATAACGCAACTTGGACCGAATAAATTCTTATCCAAAGTGAATCTTTTTCAAAATTCGGCAAATATTTGCCAAAGCGAATCTTTGAAGGTTCTCCCAGTGTCTGCGTGGGAACTTAGACATACTGAGATATATTATAATATATATATTAAAGTGATAAAAGTGATAAATGAGTCACATAGGTGTCTGGAATCAAAGTCTTCTGGCTCAGATGGTTGACACACCTCAAGTAACCAGTCCAACACCATAGATTTGGGCTCAAACTGGCCAACTTCATTCTTCATTCACAGCAAACAGGCACTCACATCACATTATACTCTCCACAGAAATCAATGGAAATTTCTGACTCTGAACACAAACTAAATCCTTTTTTTGGGGGGGTATCACCTGATGTTGTGCTGTGTCTTATTCTCCATATATCTCCAGCATAAATATTATGTTCCTTTTGCACTTAGTTATAAAAGTATATAATAAAATAGTGTATAATTCAGGGTATTCATCTTATTCTCATCCACTGAATATTTGGCAGGGATTAATTTCAAATCCGCTCAAAAAATACAACTGCTACACAACCTAAACACTTGGCCTCTGGCTCCAATCTCTTATGGAAATTAATGCCAATGGAAGTGTCAGTTTCAATTTCATAATGTTATTGGATGTAGGCGAGGCTGGAAGAGGTCCCATATTCCTGACAGCCTATCATAGTGATGGGGATTATGGGTAAGTAGACAGACAGTTCTGACAAGAGAGGCAATGACTCAAGATCAATTAAGCTGACAAGGCTATCTCTAAACTACATCATTTATTGCTGACACGATTACGTTCTCTATGGAGATGAAAGTTTCAGAAAGATGTATTTATATCATCTGAAATGGTAATCAGAAACCATTGAATTTCTAGGGGAGATAACTGTGCCCTCTCCTTCCAATGCTCTACTAAAGTATCGTATTTACAGTGTGTGATGCAGAGATAAGGAGTGCTGATCTGTCACTACATTACAGGCATAAGACTTCAAAAAAATCATCTCTTCATCACACTTAAACATCTCTATCATGGTATATCAGTCAATGCTAATGTATATTTTCCACTTCTATTACACAGAAAAGCCCTCTCCTGTTGGCTACCCGCTGAATCAAGCTGAGGCTGTTAGCAGACTCTCTTAGTGAATAAATCAGCATGCATCATTAAACACAATATACATCCTGCTGAGGGCTGTTGACTCACTGAGCTCATCCTTCTAGACAAGGTCGTACTCGTTACGGCCAAGGGAGAATCACCATCTTGTTTTTCCTATTGTTAGACATCTAAATTTAAGTTACTAAATATGAGAAGTTGCATAAATTGTTATAATTACTCTCTTTCTTTTATTTTTAAAATGTCTTAGGGCAAATTAAAGTTTAAATAAGTTCCTGGACCCAGGGTTCAGTAAAAATCAGTACCGACAATCCACAAGGTTCGGCAATAATAGTATAAGGAAAATAAATGCAACAGGCAGACAATATCTAAAAATCATAACAGCCATGCTGGTTAATCAATGTGCTCTCTATTACATTCATAATAAATAATAGTTTTGAATTTAACAATATGTAAATTTATAACCAGTGGAGATTTTTAAATTAGGCGCAATATATTACAAAATAATCAGATCTCCCTCTTTCCTAAAAGCGAGAATAATGATTACTAATAATAGGGTAATTGGACTCTGCCAAGCTCCTCTGGGGGTGACTTATCTCCTTGGAGAACAAAAGAATTGGGCGTGTAGAAATCAAATATGCTCGAGTCCCCTTTCCCTCAAAATCTGTGGTTAGAAAGGGTCGTAACACAATTACAACTATTTCATTATTGGGAGATACCCAATACACATTTGATTTTTTTGGACAATCTATATACACTAGATTCTTGTATATTACCACCAAAATAAGCAGGTTAGTCTGACAATCACTTAATGTGAATGGCCACTTTAAGAAACAATAAGAAAATGAAGCAAACAATTCAGTCAAGAGCCTTAAATCTCTTAAAGCACCTAGTTTTATCCACAGTTTGAAGCATGACTTTTTTATGAACGCTGATTGATCACAAGTTCTTTGAAGTTTCTTTTAACATGAACTTAGCTGTCATTCAATTAGGAAGATGTCTTCTCGGCAAGCTAATATTCATGAGGCTGTGGGTTATTAGTTCCCTGGGAATCAGTACATCCAATATACATCTTCAAATCAGGTAACCTAAGCAGTACGAATCATACTGTATACAGTATAAAAAACAGATATGGGTTGATGATTATATTGGTGGTAAAATGTATTAACTTGAAGCTGGGCTTTTTTGGTTTGTGGATGTTATGGTCTGGCTACATGAGGATGTCAAGTCGCGCTACACAAACAGGTATTGCTACATGGCGGCATGTGTCGTACAACAAGAAAGTAATGCAACATTTGATATACTGTATTTCAACGGTTTTGCAGTGTCAGGTGACATGGACTTTTTTGACTGTTGCATTGTCGTCGCAGCATGTAGCATGTCCCATAGAGATACCATTGAAATTCATTATGTGAACTATTGCAAGACTTGATTTTCACCTGACTTAATAAATAAAGCAGAGTTTATTTCTGCTACAATTGCTTGACTATAGGTTTTATACAGGATATTTGGAAAGTTTTAGACCCTTTCATTTTGATCACATTTTGTTATGTTGATCATTTTTTGTTAAACTAAATAAATAAATGAATGCCCCCATCATTGTGCACTCAATGCCCCATGGTTTCATCAGAACAGAAGATATTGTTCCTCACAGTTGGAAAATCCTTTAAGTGCTTTTTTGCAAACATTCATGTCTCTTTTACTGAGCTGCACAAAGGATCTTAGGAGCTCAGTCAGAAAGACCATTGGGTTCTTGGTCACCTCTCTTACCAAGGCCCTTGTCCCCTGATTACTTAGTTTGGTGGGGCGACCAGATCCAGCTAGAGCCCTGGTTGCTCAAATGTCTTCCATTTAAAAACTATAGATGCCACTGTGCTCTTGGGAACTGTAAATGCAGTCAAATTTTTTTGTACTCTTCTCTAGATCTATGCCTCCACACAATCATGTCTCTGAGCTCTACAGGCAGTTCTTTCCTCCTCATGACTTGTTTTTTGTTCTGATATGCATTATCAGCTTTTATATACAGAGGTGTGACTTTCCAAATCATGTCAAATCAACTGAAGTTACTACAGGTGGACAGCCATCAAGTTGTAGAAATATCTGAAAGATGATCAAGAGAAATGGGAGGCCCCCAGAGCTAAATTTCATTTGTCAGCAAATGGATATGGATACTTATATCCATGTGAAATTTTAGTTGTTTTTTTTTATTAATTTACAAATATTTCTAAAATTCCATGTTCATATTAAAGGGGTATTGAGTGCAGATTGATGGGGGAAACAATTTTTTAAAAATTTATTTTAGCACAAAACCGCATCATAACAAAATATGAAAAAGGCGAAAAGTGTGAAGCTTTCTGATTGCACTCTAAATGTAAGTACTGTATATTATTTACAATGAATTGTCACATTGATTGTTATAAAACATAAAATACATGATAAGAGTAACAGAACTCCATAGACTACCAATCCTTTGAAATGCTCCCTTAGGAGCTACCCTGCAAAAAGCATAGAATGCATTGACAAAAACTACAAAAATTTGTGTGATTCATTCTCCATAGGAAAACAAAAGATAAAAAAAAAATCTAGTTCAAAATGTAAGTAAAATCTAATGCACGTGTAAGAAATAATCAGAACTTTGTAATGGCAAATATTTAAGGATGAGTCATGTAAATTACAAAGTTCTTGCTAATGTTTTTCAAAATTATTTATTATGAGATGACATGTACTGATTAAAACAGGAAACATAGGTCAACTACCGCACATATCATGACCTACGTCAATGTAATAGTCATATATCTTAAACTAAGCCAGCCTGGCAGTGAATTTCTAATAGAGAAGACTTACAGACAGAGCTTGTGGTGAAATTGTAGAATATATTAATATATGCCGTCCAGCTGTTTTGTGCTACCCTCAGATTTAAAAAAATAAATAAAAATCACACATATAGTAATTCACTTTCATGCTGTGGCTTTCAAAATGTCTCTTGTTTTTTTGCAAACAAGCAGCCTGAACAAAATCAATGACGAGAAATGTCAATTTTTAAATTAGAATCTAACCTCTAACAAAATCAAGGTTGCAATTAACGAAAAGCCACAAATGTGTGTAATAATGCTCTTATGATTGGATCAATATGAATTTATTTTCTCTAATTGCTTTTGGAATGTAAATGATTTGACCCCATAAGCCTATTGCATAGTACTAATTAATTTCCTCTGGACATTTTTCCATTTGGCCATCATGTGTGTTCTGCTAGAAAGGAATTCTTAAACATGTATTATATCATGTTCAACACAGAGAATAGTATATGGGATTAGGATGTACTATAGAATATATACTATATATGTATATAGTACTTTATAGCATTATAATGTGCTTATAGCACTTTCCAACTCTTTTCATATGTTTGATACACAATGACCTTAAATAGTACTATTTTAACATCAGTTTAGACGAGATGTATCTACTATGCATTATAAAAACATTATCATATAAGAAATTACACTGGGTTGACTATATTCTCAAAAAGATCTTTATAAGTAATATTATAAACTCAGATATCAGAACTGGCATAGTTCCACTGAACATAGACACATCATTTTGGGCTAAACTAAATGGCCTGTGAAATGTCAAATGAATTACAATTACTGTTACCTGCCCAATGTATATCACAAGCACTACAAATGCAGACATATGGTAGACCCAATGCCCACTTGACAGGTTAAAGGGTAACTAACTTTTCAAAAAACTTTTGATACAGATGTAACCAAGTTAAAATTGACTCTGATAACACATAGCACAATGTTATGTTGGTTATCACGGGACAAAAGCCATAGAAATCCATTGAAAAGTTAGTTATCCACCGATTCCTAGAATAAGGGGAGAGTAGAGTATGCATAGTGCACTCTCTATTTTCGCTGCTAAGGATGGAATAGAGACAGGTCCACAGTCTTCTATGGATCCTGTCTAGAGATGAGCGAATCTATTCGCCGCTTCGTAGATTCGTATCGAATCTTGGGATTTTTCAGCTGCGAAGCGATTCCGAATATTAGGTGATTCGCTTCGCTTTTGTACGCATTCGCTACGTAGTGTGTCCTATAAATTATACGCTATTCTACATATAATTTAGTTACTCTATACGCTGTCGCGTACGAATTCAATTCAGCGATGCAGACTTTTCCCTGGTAGTTACTCTATACGCTGTTGCGTACGAATTTAATTCATAGATGCAAACTCCTCCCTGGTAGTTCTGCCCCTTTCGCCAGCGCGGGAGGATGACGAGGCAACTCAGGAAATTAAGTTGCGCATTTGTGCACCTCATCCCTTTTTCCCCCTTTTCAGGTTATTTGGGGAGCCCCTTGAAAGAGGATTTTTTAAGGAACCTTTGCTGCTTTTTTTTTACCCATTTGGATTACAATTTTACCTATGTGGATTACAAATTGCGACTGAGTTTGGGACTCTGCTCCAGTTCTATGACACGCGTCAGAAGAAAAGAGACTTAAACTTGTCCGTGAGCATACTAGGTAGGTGATATTTAAAATTTTTATATTATACCTATAATAATGTATTTGCACTTTACCATATATATGTCTTGAATATTCGCTCTGCCTCTGAGGAGTGCACGCCGCGGCCTCTCCTCGTACGTGCCTGCTTATTACGTAATCGCTTAGACAATAGTACGCTGAGATTTGTAAGCTATTTGTACGCTCATGCGTACGTCTTCTAAGAAGTTGCGTACATTTTGTAAATGAACGTTCGTTATTAGTGAGCGAATGTTCGCTAATAGCACATAATAACGTATATTTTGTATGCAAATACAACAAATCTATTTGTCGAATATACAAATTTTAGGAAAAGTTCGGCGAATGTTCGGCGAAAAATTTTTTGAATGATTCGCTCATCTCTAATCCTGTCTTTCGGAGAAGGAGAAGTCTTGTCTTAGCATTTAAACTCCCACTGATCTAAACTGTTGATATATCTCTATGACATATAAAAATTTGTTTGAAATGTTGGTGACTCTATAAAGTGGTTCTCCAGGTTCATATTTTATGCTCCATATATCTGTTTTTAATGTCAGCAGTTTCCTTGTTCTTTTTTTTCAGCATCACTGCATCCTGGCAAGATGTATATGTGTAGGGGGGCGGAGCCAACAGCTGACGGAGCAAGACGTGTCCGGAGCTCTCACCTCTTCACAGGACTGAAAAGCGGCTAGAAAGAGATCTCATCCTGAGACAAACTTCAACACACCACCTTAATTGTGTTCCGGAAGGCCCCCTCTCTCATTAGAGACCGAAAACAGCTACATCGGTGAACTTTTAAAAGTGCGGCCTTCTGCAAACCTCAAGCCGCGGCCTAAAGTTCCGGGCTCACCGAACGCTACCTCCTGATTACTGTTCCGCTGATCTGCACGAGTCTTACCTGACATTCCAAAAGAAAACGGAGTGATCCATACCTTATCTACACTGGGTGCATATTCTTGAGGACATCATTACCACTCAGCGGGTGAGACTATCAGTCGCCATCGCTTCCCGCGCTCAGTACAAATCAGTCTCCATCTTGACAAAGGCCAAAGGAGCGGTGAGTGGCGTCTCTACATAAAATTCCTGATCCAGTATAGACATTTATACTTTGCTCATCTACTGTCATGTTTTAATTAAGGACTCACTACAACAAGTACAAGTGTCCACAGTGCAGACGCTCTCTGCCTTAAAGGGCCATTGACACAATTTTTTCTTTCTCCAACAATACAGAGGAGCAGACTTATATAACTCTTTATATGTATATGTGAGCTTCCCCCATTTGCTCCTTCACCGCTACCATATACACAACAACCTGCTCAATATGGTTAAGTACGGAAACCCTAAAAGTTCTGGTGCCAATGAAAAATCAAGCAGTGTCCGAGGTGACATGGATAAGTTTATGAAAAGAAACAACTCCACTCCTCAAAAACCCTCTGCCTTATCGAAATCACACTCTCCTGCAAAAATGACAGGGGCTTCTTCTAGAGAAGATTCAGGTGAGGAAGCTGTGAGTGACTCTGAATATGTGGCCCAATCAGACCTACCTCTCTTTAGGGCTTTCTTGCAAAAAACTCTGGACAGAGCCCTCGCTAAAGCACTACAACCACTAGCTGAAGATCTGACTGACATTAAACAAGATCTTAAAGCACTGGGGCACAGAGTTGAATCCCTTTAAAACTTACACTCTGTTATAAGTGAACACTCAACAGCCACTAACGACAACTTTGTGAAGTGCCAAACGTACCTGAATTCTCTTTTTGATTACGTAGAAGATCAGGACAATAGAGGGAGACAAAATAACCTCAGACTCAAAGACATTCAAGAGCCTATAGCTCCTGAGTCCTTATTAACCGCAGTCCAAGAAATATTTGTTACAGTGCTGGGTGAAGATAATTCGGATAAGATAACCATAGAGAGAGTCCACAGAGCTTTAAGGCCAAGGCCTAAACCGCAAGATCCCCCAAGGGATGTTATTTGCCACCTCCTGGACTTTCACACTAAAGAGGCAATCCTTAGACAACACAGAGAAGGAGGAATGTGTCTTATCGAAAACCAAGAAATACATATTTTTCAAGATCTTGCTCCCCTCACCCTGAGGAAAAGGAGGGATCTAAAACCCATCACAGATGTATTAAGAGCAAAAAATGTGCAATATAGATGGCTTTTTCCATTTGGCCTTCAAACTACAATTGAGGGCACCAGATACACCATTCACTCCAGAGATGACGCGGGCAAGCAAGATTGGGCGCAAGTCAAGGACTTATCCGGCCTTCCGAATATACCTCCTCCTACACCCTGGGAAACCATCCTGTCTGACAGATCGGGTAGAGTAAGGAGAAGATCAGGAAAGCTGACTCCAAAGAGACTCCGCACAGAAAATGCTTGAAATATACTAATTTCTATGCTTTAAGATTCCATACATACGCATGCTTTGATCTCTCTCCACATTGGATAGAGGTTAAGCCAGAATGAATCAGAAGCATCAAATGATTATATAAATGTAATTTTCCAGTTTCAGGTTGTTATATTTTGCTACTTTAAATATATCTTATTGGTAACGGTAGGGGCATTGAAGAGATGACAATTCAATCCCTCCCATACCCACAGTTCCTCTTATATGTTACCTTTAACACATTATTTAACATTGACAATACTCAATATCAATGTTATAATGCTCTAGATTCATTGTTTGTTGCCCTTCCCTCTTCTCTATGGCTTTTCCTCCCCCCTTTCTCCCTTCTTTTTGTTCCAAAGCAGGTTCCATCGCCTCCAGATTTCCCCTTCTTATGGACACCATACTTCACTAGCAGTGGCCATCGGGACTTCCTACTAACAAATGGCTGACATAAAACTGATGTCCTACAATTTACGAGGTATAAACGCTCCTTCAAAAAGAGGTCAGATATTGACATATTTCAAAAAACTGCACATAAACATATGCATGATTCAAGAAACTCACTTTAAAAAAGGCCATTTACCTACAATGAATAAGTCATATTTCCCATTCTGGTACCACAGCCCTTCCATGTCTGGAGCATCCTGCGGAACCAGTATTGGAATAAGCAAACATACCTCCTTCACATACTCCTCTCACGTTATAGACGAGGAAGGCAGATATGTGTTCGTCAAAGGCAAGATTGCAAACCAAACGGTCACATTAGGAAACATATATGCCCCTAACCAGAACCAGATCCCATGGCTAATAACTATGATAGAGAAATTCTCTGCCTTCGCTGAAGGGACTGTACTCTTGGGAGGGGATTTTAACGTAGCATTAAACCCTTTTAAAGATTCCTCCACAGGTCAGTCATTTCACTCCTACAAACTCCTCAGTAAGCTTAAATTTACGCTTAACAAAGTTGGACTCAAGGATGTGTGGAGGTTTTTCCATCCCCAAGAGAAAGATTATACACACTTTTCAGCACCCCATAAGTCATACAGACGACTGGATTACTTTTTCACCTTCACTGATACTCTGCAGAACTGTTCCAACCCTAAGATTTTAACTCATGTGTTTTCTGACCACTCACCAATTAGCCTGCAAATTTGCATCTTCTCACTACCAAAAACCCAAAATCCCCTAATTGGAAAATAAATGACACCCTACTTAAACATCACACCCACTATAGTACACTTAAAGATAAATTGACGGAATCTTTCGTATCAATGACTCACAAGACATCTCTACTTCAGTCTTATGGAATCTCACAAAGCTTCTTTAGAGGGGAATTTATATCATTAGCTACACACGTCAAAAAAACCCGGATAAGCAAATTCAGGATCTTCGCACCAGATTCCTCATTAGAGAAGATAAAGAAAAAAATCTAGAGCATTTGATAAGAACAACTACTCACGTCACTACAGTCAGAATTGAAAATGTACTAAACCTCCAATCTGCAAGACATACATAGCCTTTAAACACAAATATTATGCCCATGGAGACAAGCCAACTAAGTTCATGATAGCTCAGGTTAAAGCTAGAAAGAGTAAATCTTTCATTTCCGAAATATACCACCTCTAAGATTAAAAACTATACTATCTGACACTGAGGCAGTCTTTAGA